>JAZGTK010006016.1:0-21454 GCA_036877625.1 Ambastaia sidthimunki
TAAAGTAGATATAACATTTTTACTAGCAACATCAGGAAGCACAGTTATACAGTCCAACAACAGTTATGCAGGAATGTAACTATGGCTTTGTTCTTTATTTTTTTCTGCCCCAAGAAATTCTTGTGAGAGAATTTCTTTCTGAGGCTTTTGAGTCAAGCGTTTTCTGTTGTTGCTTTTTATGTTTCAAGATAAACACATTCAGAATTTTCTGCATTAATGGATTACCTCCAAGCATGTAGATAAAAGACTATTCATTTAGTGACAAAAATAACAAAGACTGTGTTCTGTTTATATTCATTCAGACGGTCTCTCTCTGTTCCATGGTGCTAAAGATTTTAAATAGGCATATTCAAACAAAACAACTAATTATACTGGAGTTTCTTCAACACATTTGATTCTGTGTCAGTTCTTTGCCAGACAATGGTTCATCAATATTCATAATTGCTAATGGAAAAGTTTGTTAGAAACAAAGTCACCGTTTTGTCTTATTGGACATACTTAGAAGGGACATTTGAACATTATGTGTTTTACATCACACATACTGATCCAGAAACAACCCGGATGACACAGCTAAAGTCTGCTGAAGACAGTTTCACAGTTAGTCATCATGCAGGCCACTGTGATTCAGAGAAACATATTAGTCTGCGTGTTAATCTGCATGTTTAACTATTTACATGATATGCAACAAGATGATTAGAAACAGGATAACATGATCGTCGGTTTCAGTTCAGTTAATGATTGATTTAATGTGATTCAGATGTAAATTACATTTGCTTCAAATGTATAAATAAAAAATATATTTTGAAGCCTTAAACAAATGAAGTACTGCAGGGCATAAAAAGACTTCGGATTCATTTTTTAATTCATTTTCAAATTCATTCATTTAAACCAATCACATTTATCTATTTTTGAGTTAAAATGCATCTCTGTTTCCCTGATGCAGTGTTCATTTTTTCATATTCAAAGTAAAATAGTCACTTTGGTTAATTTGCTATCTTTGCAAAGAACATCATACCTTAATGTTCTTACACAATTGAACACACATATATGACGTATAAAGTGAAATTTGTCTTGCCTCTCTATTTGTCCAATTGGTTCATTTCACACATCACATTATAATATCTGTCTCTGTGACAGACATTATAATAACCAACTCATTATGGGAAAATGAATGAGGCTCTCATTGTAATTTGTCATCTGTGACCCGGTTCTGGTTAGCCTGGTGCTCCCAGTGCCTCAGTGTTGACTATGATGCCCACAAGTGCCCGTTTGACTGACAGATCCTGGGCAGAAGAATTGGACAGACTGTCACCCCATATCAAAGCTAGGGCAGGTGCTGTCTGAGAAAGGCCAAGCACAGCATATAAGGCCAATGCTAAAATTACCCCTCTCAGCAGGCAGCCAAATATGCACACTTTGAAAAAGAGAATGATGGCAAAAAGAGATAAAGAGAAGTGAAGGCAAAATGAGAAAATCAGAGTAAATGGACTTAACTTTGTGTGACCCAGCAGCAGGACTGTGAGCTTTTCATGCGTCTCAATCCACTTCACTTCTTAGGTGTCAGTGTGAATGGTTTTAAATGCATTGTGAAGGCATGATAAAATGAGAAAAATACCATGTCACATTATTCAAAATGAACATTTATTAGATTTCACCTGCATATTAATGATACAGAGTCTAGAATGTGATCAATGACTCTGAATTATCGTTTGTTATTCTAACTCTTTATTATATGGTTTAAAACAATTTTCACTGGATATTTTTAGAGCTCATCCAATGCTATATTATAAGGCCCTGTGAAATACTTGATTCTGCCAAAAAAGCACATTTATTTATTACTGTATGAACATCGAAACTATCGAAAGCTAAAAATAGTGCAAATTTTTAAAAAATATATTTTCTCTCTCTTTGTAAATGTTTTCAATGTCCAAACTTCCAAATACTGGTTGACTAGTTGAACTGCTGTATCCCTTTTGGCTACACCAACCCTGAGCGGTCCAAAATCATTTTTAGAGTTCTCATCCCCTTTGGCCATGGAAATGAGGGTCAGGAGAAGAAACACTGATTAAATCTTGTATCAAGTTTAAGAAGCATCTGCATTTTATCTGTTCATTCTAAATGCAAAATAGTTGAACCAAGGCCCCAGAGGCAGAAATATCTGATGGGTGCAGCTGACAATCTCTCTTTACATCATTCTCACAACAACATGTCAATCTGCTTTCCTCTTGGGTCTATTATTTGTATACAACATTAGTATCAGTGGTGAACTCGGTTGCACTTTCTTGCAATAAATAATTATATAATTTTAAAATGTAATACATCTTATTAATATATGCAAAAAAAATGTTAACTTTATAAAGGCTCCTATTAC
The DNA here is from genome assembly GCA_036877625.1 of Ambastaia sidthimunki. Taxonomy (NCBI): domain Eukaryota; kingdom Metazoa; phylum Chordata; class Actinopteri; order Cypriniformes; family Botiidae; genus Ambastaia; species Ambastaia sidthimunki. The sequence goes on from JAZGTK010006016.1 coordinate 2,372, forward strand.
TATAATAACTTATTACTTTTTAAGTATTAAGTAATAAGACAGCTGAACTGTTCTGATCTGGTCTTTCCTTTGGTGTGTTCATGTTCATGTAATGTTAATATCAATCATCAGTAGCTTATTCTAGAATCACTCTGTAGAAGCAGCAGTAGAATAAACAGTGAAGAATCAGAGTTGTGTACTTAAAAGAGAGAGAATGTGCTGCCTCCTAGCGGCTAAAGACTGCAAAACACGATTACCTCAAATATAGTTCTGAACAAGTTCTTAGTTCTCATAGTTCTTACTGAACAAGGGTCATTATCAGATCCCCTGGTTATTTTAGAAAAGCAGGAAAACTGTCTAATAAACTGTTTATTGTTAAAAAAATCATGACGTTGGCTATGCAGTGACCTCATTGTAAGGCACAAATTCCAGCATTTACTTTCTGCTTCCTGAAACATCGGTCAGCAGTGTCCCTTTTAATTACCAGATGTCTATCCTCAGCACCTTTTGAGGTATGTCTTACTCCCTGGCTAATTATCCACTATATTGATCACTAGAGACAACTGTCTGTTTATTTCCAGCAGTGGAGCATTTGACATTCTCATTAGGATTCAGGAGGAGATATTTAGTGGTCTCATAACATCTCATTCCACAAAGACAAAATCAGATATGAGGACTTATGGTCAGTTTAGCTAATATGGACAGACTGGATGAAACCACTGATTCTTTCAGAGGCTGGGAGACGATTGTATGGCATTGTTTTCACCTGGAGGACTGGAGAAGACGTAGATCTGTTAATAGAGTTGCCTATTTTGAGGTAAATAATTACAGCGCTGATTTTGTTTTCTAATTTCCACACATCTAGGACTAAAATTGATAGTAAAGCATGTGGGTAAATACGCTGATGGTATTTCGGGGCTAGGATCTTGTTTCTACAGGACTTCTGTGTGTGGTAACATCTACCATGACTTTTATACAGTTCAGTATGGATAATATCCTTATTAATTACTTTTGCACACTATGATGCTAAACGATAATGTGTGTAGCTTTCTTTAGGTGTAAAATATGTATTTTTCCCAGATCAAACAAAACAGTGTTTAAGCATCTAAAACCATTATTCTGAAAATTCTAAAACCATTATTTATACATATATTTTGTTTAGTGATGTCACACTTGCCTTTAAAACACAAGGCAAGAATCAGTAAACAAAATTTTCCCCTAATGTATTTGGTTCCCATTTGTTTATTTTTGATAATCAAAAATAATGTTCTAAAAACATTCTTTTTATGTTTTTTGCCAACAAAAACTAACATTCCCTAAATGTTTTGGGAACCGAAAACTGTTAGCTTGGATGTCAAAGAAATGACAGTTGACAGTGCTAAGTCTGTGCAACAGGGTGCAGAAGGGCTGATGAATTGCCCCTCACAGCCAGAGACAAATTTAGACCGGCATACATCTTCAAATCCAAGACATGCCCGACATGTCTTTCAGGAGTGTGTGCCTGTTTGCATGTGCCTGTACTGTATACTGACCACCCAAGAGCCGGGACAGACAGCTTACAAGGTCCTGTCCACCAGGCCCTGTTGTTATAGAAATTAGTCAGTGCGTCATGAATGCTTCATAGTGTCTTACAGATACATATGTCATAAACCTACACTGACCTTGTTTGAAAGCCAAAAATGTGGTAACCTAAGATAGATTACGTAACTATGCCAACAAGATCTCTGGCTAGGATTTTGAACTGGATCTGCTTGTGAGATCATTGTGAACATGCCATCTCTAACCACGTGGGTGTACGGGTCTGATCGCCTTACTGTCCCCCGGCATCAGTGCACCAGTCACCAAAATCAGGGCTTACCTATAGCCCACAGCAGACATCATGGAATGTCTGGATTTAAGAGATCTCTTTACCGTAGCCCAATTCATAAAGACCAGGTGTGACCACGGCCTGAAAGCTGGTACCACAAAGGATAAGAATTATGTTTTTTTTGAGGTGGAGATTCTGGATCCCAAGAGCAAGGCACAGCTCTGCTACCTGGACAAGGTGCGTTAGCTTGCCAACTCTAGCTGTGTTTGTACTGGGCCATAAAAGGTAATGATTTTAAATATTACTTTTGAGTCTGGGCTTAAAAGATATTTGGAGTTTTAGGATTTTTTTAAGTTTGGAAATGCATCATATCAAGATGATTCTGGGAGTTTTTGAGAACAAATTTTGAACTTTGTCTCAGGTGGAGCCCAGCGCCACCATCGCAGAGATTAAGACACTGTTTCACAAGATTTGTAAGTAATTTTATTATAAATGTTCTATCAAAGGCTAAACTGTATGCTGAAAAATACTATGCATATTGTTTCATTTTTGAAATACTTGCAGACCCCAAGTTTTATCCATCAAGACAAGCACTGAAGCTGCATCCTGGTAAACCTGTTTGTTTATTTATTTATATTGTGATATCTTTGCATGGAAAACAGCACAGGAAAAAAGGTAGTAAATGCATTGACTGAACCTTCAAAGTAAAGGCTAAAACATAACAAAAAAGTAAGATATTGAAGCCTTAAACGGTAGCCAGATGCTGTTGCAATCTTAGATCTGCAACAGCTGTGGCCCATATGTGTGCATTGCAACTTTCCTGCCAGAATATCAGTCATCATTTCACACTAGACTAAAGCTGCAGCAACTGAAGAAAAGCTGTCAATATTGCATCATAGAAATACACCTGCATATGTTGTTATTGCTGTTATTATTATTATTATTAATGATGCAATAACTTCTCAGAGGGAAAAGCCCTCAGTGATGATGACGTGCTGGAAGATTTACCAGTTGGGACAACTGCAACAATGTTCTTTCAGGATCTTGGCCCACAGATAGGGTGGACTATGGTAAAGCTGATACGTACTCATTTAGAAATGAGCTCAGTTCATACATAAATGTCCCAATTGTGTGTGGTAACACGACTGCCTAAAAATAACAGAGTTTTTTTGTTGGGGGCAAATTGTAGGTATTTCTGGCAGAGTGTCTCGGACCACTTTTCATTTATCTGTTGTTCTTCTATCGGCTTCCATACATATACAATCACGAGTACGACTACACACAGAGTCCGTTCAAAGTTGTCAAGTGAGTTTAAACTTTAAATCAATAACTTTAAAGAACTTTAAATCAATTTCATAAACAGAATATTGAACACATTTAACAACTGAAGAATGTTTATTTTGTAAAATGCAGCAAAGCTTTGGCACACAGTTCACTGGTGCACTGGTTTAAATTTGACTCTGCTGATACAGACTAGCCTGCTGGTGTTACACTCTCCATTACATTAAAAGGATTGTGGAGACTATTTTCATCCATCGCTTTTCAGATGGGACTTTGCCTTTACGCACTATCACACAGGTATGTTTATCTCAGTAATCTCTTCAGTTTTCAGTCTGAATTGCTTATGACATGAGCAGAAGTTCCATTATGTCACTTTATGCAAAGTAAGGTGGTGGGGGGTCTGAATCAGACGTGTTTGGCTGCTTGCCATTAAGCTTTCTTTGCTGTTGGATAATATTCCCTAGTAGATCATTTAACTCATAACTGAGAAAGCATATGGTTTGGCTATATGGAGCAGTCATGCAAAATATTATCTGCACATATACATAGTATAATGATTTACACTAAACATGGAAATGAGGAAGTTTTAATCATGGTAACAATGCTTAAGTTACAATAGTAAGGGATAGTTCACTCAAAATTCTTTGTTCACTCACCCTCATAACATTGCAAACCCATATGACTTTTCTTTTGTTCGTAACACAAAAGTACATTTTTGGTAGAAAGCTACTTTTTTGTCCTATACAAGGAAAATGGATGGGATCCAGGGACAGTCATAGTCACCATTCACTTTCAATGTATGAAAAACACAACTCAACACAACACAATTTTGTGTTCTGTGAAGGGAAAATAAATCTGGGTTTAAACCAATGACAAAACTTGAAAACTTGTGAACTATTTTGCAAATACAATAGGCATGTTATATTCGCGTCCAATATGTTATCTTCATCCTTTAGATCTGTGTGTACTACTGGGGGTTTGCAGCATGGCAGGCCTATTATATCAACCATCCACTTTACACCCCACCAAGTAAGTGCTCATTATATGACACATTATTGAGAATATGATTGGTTTGAGTTCTTATTTTAACAATTGGTTGTTTTGTCAGCCTATGGGAAACTTCAAATCTGCTGTGCACTGGCAATGTTTTTGGTATGTATGTCAAAATCTGAAATCAATAAATGAACCATGCAGTTTAGGACAGCTAAATTTTGGTTCTTATCTGCTTTTTCTGTATAGATCTGTGAGGGTGGAAACTTCTCTGTTCACCTGATTCTAAATCGAATCAGTTGTAATGGTGAGCTCCAATCAGATTCCATCTGCATGTGGGTGTAATCAAGGAGAAAGACAATGAACCCCAGTGATTGTGATTAATTACCATTTTTATGAACAGCGCAATGTTCGAATGCTTTGTTTCTTTGACAATGGAATGTGGGGGTGTGCTCTGGCTTGCAATGTGAAATTATCTCTATTAAATTAAAACCGGGCCCACAGACTGAGCATTCGCCTGACAGATGAATCGTTAATTCCTTCTTTTTTTGAACACTATCCAGTTGAATTCCAGCACAGATATTTTCCATTACTGCATAACTTTACATTCTTGTCACACATTGACAGGGTCCAGACCTAAAGAGATTCCTTATCCCACACGGAATCCCCTCACTTGGCTATTTTTCTTCGTATCCTGCCCAAACTACACATATGAGGTTAGTCAAGTTTACAAACTAACCTTTTAATGTCAAAACAACGATATATTAAACATTTGGGACAAATGAGGTTGTGTCCAGACCTCTAGAGTGCAGCTGTATCTCGGCATGTGAAATGTTTTTGGAAGATGTAGCTAGAAGCTAGAGTCTTGTGGAATGTTTTGGCTGTTGTGTCTCCAGTTATATACAAAGACAACCTGCACTTGTTTCCAGGTGGGATCGTGGCTCAGCTTCACAGTCATGACACAATGTGTTCCAGGTACACAGTGTTCCATCTTACACAGTATTCTCCACACACATATATTTTCCTGCCTGATAACAGTAATCAATCTTTCACATCTCCACAGTTGGAGTTTTTGCATTTTTGGGTTTCGTTCAGATGACTATATGGGCTCGAGCAAAGCATAAAACCTACATCCAGGAGTTTGAAGACTATCCTGTACTGAGATCAGCCATCATTCCACTTTTCCTCTAGATCTCTTTAACAGTAGATGTTAACACACACGCACTTTCACCAGGTCATATAAGCAAAATAAGGCCTAAATCATTTTTTTTTCTGCAAGGCCTTGTGATTTTTTTAAACACTGTTCATTTTGTGTGCTGTATTTTTTGACATTGTGTCAATATTATATTACAGTCTTTCTCAATTAAACTGAAGACATTTCTCTGAACTAAGGACAATGCTTTCAAAACAATTAACTGAACTATTAATTAAGTGAACACTGTCATTTTCCCAAATATTTTTTTTGTACTGTACAGATTACATACATTATCTCGAATTTCTACATAGTAATTTCTCTTCCATTCGAAACAATTAACACAGATAAGTAGCAAGTCATATACATGTCATAATCTGAAATGCACATATTGTAAATTAGGCGGGTGCATTATATAGTCTTTTGTGTATTTAGCTGAAAATGTTAATATGCAGATTAGTTGATTTTGGGTCTGTGCGTGTGTTTTTTTAAAAGACAATTTTCTATCCTTTTTATGCAGAAAATAAAGCGAATTAGAAATGCATAATCAATAGAGAATTGTCAGTATTTGTTTCAAGTTTCAAGTGAGTACTTAATTGTTATTATAAATTTAACTGTTTTGCTAACTGAAGAGTCTGTTTGCATGGATGTGCTATATGTTTTGAGAGCATTAACTGTAGATCTAGGAAATGTGTAAAATGGATTGAAGAAAACTTATAATGAAGAGAGGATTACTGATGATAAACTAAAATTGTACTGCAAGGTTGGGGAAGCTAAGACAAACAGTGGCTACTGAGTAATGTCCAAAAGAAGGTTTTTGTATGTGAAGGTTTTTAGACCATCAAGTAGAACATGGTATAAAATGCATTACTGTTTTATTTATGCTGTTGATTTTTATATTCCAAAACAGTACATTTTGTAAACATATCTGAGTGTCTAGTAGTACAGATGGATGTGATTTGTATTTCCAAAAACAGCTTGCTCTCAGGAAAATGATTGTCAATGTTTTCAAGACACGATAGAACAACTTAAATACCTTTTTCTTACAGAATATTTTTAGTAATTTAAATTCTGTTTTATTACTGCATGTTTGGACTATTGAAGTGGCTTTATGATTGAAATGCTTCCTGTCATGTGTTATTTGTTACGCATCAGTTATTTATCAAGTCTGATTTTACTGTTTCTGCACTGAAAGTGGCAAGTGATTGTATTGAGGGGCAAAATGTGTTTGCAGCAAAAAATATCAGAAAATAATATCAGAAACTTACATTTTAGGAGAAAAGAGAGTGTCATCCAACTGAACTTGAGAAAAAGTAACTTTACATAAAAGAATAAAGTAACAGTTACTTTGAAAGTTACTTCTTTTGGTTGGATTACTTTCAAGTGCATTTAAATTACTAGCTTTAGAGAAATATTATTTTCATCTTCTGAGTACAAATATGAATTAAGAACAGTATACTGTTAATCAAAGGCTTAACATATCAAAGATGCATTTTATACAGTTTCACTGAGTGTGCATGCAATGGCAAATACATTTTGTAAAGCCATCAAGTGACAACAAACATTAGATGTTGCTTTCAGTAACAAAAAAGATAAATGAATACATATAAACTGCATCAAATCACCATTATCAGTGTAATTGTCATTTTGTTGGGTTAATGAGGGTTTTAAGCTTTACAGACATTTTTACATTGCATGAGTTACTTACCATGGGCAAATGTACCAAAATAAGTTTTTATTAAGATTAAATACAGTAGGTTCTGTGTACAAATTCTTATATAAAGGATTTTATAAACAACAAGGTATAATATGATCTTGAGTTAGTCTTGAGTTATTACAGTCAGAGGTTCTATGATCTGCTTTTGCTCACATCTCTTTGAAGCTGGGAGATGTTTGTATCCTGCTTTAACCCTGATGATCTGGGCTGAAGGGCAGTGGTATCATTCTCTCCTGACTGCTGCTTCACAAAATTCACAAACACCTGGAGGGCAGTACGAACAACAAGCACAACAGCTGTTAGTCTTGTCAAATGCAACCAATACAAACTTTAAACCAAAAAAATTTACTTGAATATTTTTTTTAAATGTGTAATATATCTCCCTTAAGGAAACCCCCATCATAATCCATAATAAACAGTAATGAGAACAAACAAAATTACTTTTTTTAGGTTTGCTGTACCCCATGCTACCTAAGTACAATCAGGAATTTTTTTGGTCTTCACTGAAGTTAAAGGGACAATCACAGGCTATCAAAAGATACTTGATGCATAATTGCTATAGAACAGGCTTTATTTTCTGGATCAATGAGATTGGAGCGACTGACAGATTCCTGATGAGCTGTTAATGAATGGCTGGTTAGCACATAAAGCACATAAAAATTTAGAAAAATAAAAAATCTATCAGCTGATGCTATATCACTTCACCTGGCTATGATATGGTGTTGGACATTATAAGCACAGTTTATTTTTTGTGTTTGCACCCAGGCAAACACAGAAAACAGTACTGTATCAATCAGAAAATAGTACCGTGTCAATCAGAAAACAGTACCGTGTCAATCAGAAAACAGTACTGACCATATTGTTAATTGTGGGTCAGTTATAAGTGTTACTGTAAATTATGGAGGATGCAGCAGAGTAAACTGCCGTGTATCTGGCATGCTTTACTGGGCCTGGACAGCATCACTCCATCAAATCATGATCCCGGCACCTAAATCGACTCATGCACTGCGGGTCTGGATATATGCCCAGTTATAATGCTCTTCTCTATCATTTCATTATAATTTGATGAATGGTTGCTGCTATCATCAATTGAAGACGTTCACAGCATCTTTTTGTAATACATTTAATTTACTGCTGCATTGCAGATGATAATATTGCACTGCTAATTGCTCCAGACAAACATAGCTTTGTCTAAAGCTTTGTAAGGCATCTATAATTCTAATTAGTCTAATAAGGCATTAAGAAAACATGTTTGCACTGAAATATTAACAATTACTTTGTTTAAACACTCATGGATTAGCGCTGTTATCAGCGCTATAGTGGTTATGCTGTTTGTGGGAATGAATATTTGAAAGCATCATTGCTGATCATGTATATATGTAGTAGCTGTCTAGTTGATTTGTTTGTTACTTGCATCCAGCTATCGGCTGTGTGTGTGTGTGTGTGTGTGTGTTCACTCCTCACTAGGGATTGGTTAAATGCAGAGGTCACATTTCGGTTATAGGTAACCATAACTGACAAAAACATTTTTGTCAGTTTCACTTTCAGTGCCTCTGGTCAGCATTTTAAAAGTTGTGGTTTTCCCTGCACCATTTACACCAAGAAGCCCAAAACACCACAAGAAAACATTCACTGAATATCACAGTATTGTTTAGTGATTGATTTTTATAAGCAGTTGTTTTAGAAATAAAAAACAAAAGGTTTTTGTGAGACCTCATTCTTGATTCCGCCTTTGTAAATACACTCCCTCTCCTGAGCTACATCATCATCCTAATCTTTAATAGGAGCCCTCACATGGTCAGATGCCCTGTAAAAATAATACAGAATAATAATACTGACTGTCACATGCAATTGTAGGGACTAAACACAACGTGCTTACTTTAGAGTTAGCTGTAGAGTAAATGCCTGAATAAAACAATATTAAAACTGTGAGCTGAACCTATAAATAATGTCTTCTGGAGATTAATAATGTTTAAATTTTCCCTCACCTTTCCCTCACAATACTCAAGGAAATATTTGTACTGGATGGGCAGATTAAGGATGAAATACATGAAACCCTCCACACCCATACAGACCAGGTTCTTTTACACAAAGTCCCATCTGAATAGATTCATTGCAAACTTCTCTCTCTGCCACAACAGAGAATGAAGAGTACAGTCAAGCAATCAAACACTATCATATGAGGTGCCAGACACTAATTAATCCTTTCAGACACAGTGGTCACTTTGAAAAACCACATGTCCTTTGAGTGATGCATCATAAACATTATCAACTTGGCTCATGAATATTAAGTAGGTGTTAATTCATTATGTTAAAAAATGTCATTATGTGACATTGGCCCAGTAGTTCTTACTGAAAACAGGGTGTTATGTATGGTGATACCTATCAAATCATTCTGTCAGTCTGAAAGACTTTTTCGTCTCTACTGAAAAGTATTATGGAAGCTTTTATGCTAATCAACGCATAAAACAAATTTGCATAAAGTGCTGTGCGCCACCTAGTCTATGAACTTTTACAGCCACTTATACATAGTGAAAGACACTTTAAAACATTTTTTTAAATGGCACTTGAGCCCTAGACTGCATAATCAAACCCAGTGAGGATTTCATCCTGATGGTTTGTTAGTCATTCATGCCAATAAAATTACATATTTGAAAGAAATTCTTTCTTCACATGACAGTCTTTAAAAAACGAATTATTTGGTGCAACAGTTTGTCTGTTATCTGATGTCATGTGACACCCTAAAGACTTAGGGTGTCACATGACATCAGACTTAGATGACATACAGACTTAGCTATAACTGGCCATAGACGTCCATGACTGCCTGATTCATGGCCATATCAATGAGACCTTGACTAAGACAGAAGTGAAGAAAGACCAGCAACACTTTCTTCCGCACCCCATTAAACATCAGCAAAGACTGAAGGGATTTGGAAGAAACAAGGAAATTCTTATAAATCATAACATTTATCCACAGTATAAACATGGATTTCAAGCCAAAATGTCCATCTGTGTAACTTCAAAGCATTATTAAGCAACAAATTCTAACTTTATATGAGAATCGTGACAGATGTGGCTGTAACTTTACCCTATTGTTCTCAAAGAGCTCTAAGATAAAGGTGATGCTGTTGATACCAAAAAACAGGCTGATGCAGGAGAGGGAAACGTATGCTGTGCTGGGAATTCTGAAGATGTAGGACATGGGGTATATCATGGGAGCCACTGACCACCTGCAAACAACATGGAAAGAAATCACGTTGTCCAATAACTAGACACATTATGTGGGTTAAAATACAGCATTTAATTGAGTGACCAGCCCATAGAGACATAACAGAGCGACCAGTGCTGGGAGATTGGTGAGTTATTTCTTATCAAAGGCCACAAAAATACCCCCAACCATCACTGTTCTAACAGAGTAGTTCACCTGGCACAAACAAACTCAAGGGATGTGAGCCATCAAGCAGCAGTCCAAAAACATCTAGCAACGACTACTGATTGACATTTACAAAAGCATTGCTTAAAACAATGCTGATGAATCGCACAATGTCCCAGAAAAAGTTGGCGACCCTGTAGACCACAGGACTGACTCCACTAACAAACTACAGATGTTTGGCTTTGGGGGCACGTTCCTGAAAAAGATAGAGGACAGAGCTGGCTGGAATGAAGGCAAAGATGACGCAGATGGCGTCCACTGCGTCCACCGATGTGGTCAGACTGTTAAAGAGCAAAATTAGAGTTTTACAACAAAAATGGAAAGTTTCAAAACCTTTTTCCTAAACTTGAATGTAGAAGCAAAATTTGAATTACCTGAGAACAAAATGTACTTTAAATAGATTTGTCAGAAAATGAAATGTATTGTCTGATCAATTACGTGATGTAATAAATGAATCAACCTAATCATAATTTATCACAAATCTATATATGCTAAGGAAAGCCAAACAAAGATAATTAAGACATTCAATTATTGAGTCAGACAAATGTACCGAAAAGATATTACAAAGAAATTACTTACACTAAATGAATGTGTTAAACTGACAGCCCTCATATATATTTATGCATGAACAGCGCAATGACTGAAACAGTAAATTAAATATGTGTCTGTGACACTAACACAGTGACCTCTGACAGCTGCTGTTTGGTGCGGTTGAGTGGGTGCTTAATTACAGTAATGCTGAATTCTGCTGGATTGATATGTGGTGGCAGCACAGAGAACAGCACTGTTAGCCACATACAGGAAAATACAGAACACCATGGTGTGCCAACCATTGTTTTTATACCACACCTGTAATGAGCAAAAAAAGAGAGCAAAATAAAGCCACATCCTACAATTAAAGTTTCTTAATCACAACTGTTTTTAAAGCAATTAAAATGCTTGTTTTCAAGCAGAACATTTTAAAGTTGGATTTTAAATTATTAAATAATTGAAAAGTGTTTTTTGATAGCTTCACATTCACATAATGAAATATGTATAGTGTGACTTAAGTGTCACATACATTTACACATATTCACCATTCATCCAAACTGGGACAGAAAGTTTTGGATCTCATCATGGTCCACATCAAGAACTGGCAGTTGTCCACCAACACACAGTCCACCATACCTGAAAAAGATGAGTTTAATAATGAACTATAAGTCAATTCCTGAGACATTCTGCAGCAATAAGCAGATTTCTGGGTTTCTTACTAATACTTTCAAACAGAGAACTATTTACAGCAACTACATCAAACATCCACACAACCAAATAAAGACAACTTTATCTTTGTCCATTCACCCAATAGTTGCTTCTCAAACTGCACAGAAGGAAAAAACAGCAGTCTATATCAAACATTAAATAAAGATAACAGTAAAAACCCACTGTAGCTATGTAAGGAGCTCTCTCAGCAACGTCTGTATGAAGTACTTCAACTCTGGATGAAATGGCTGCTCATTACTGAGATGCAGAAGAACAGTGAGGAATTTAATGAATCTCCATGAAAACTGGTTTTATAATGTTTATGAGTATGTTGATGAGAAGAGTGTTCACCTGATGAAGGTAAACTGTGTTCCGTACATCCATGGATCAGTTTCAACCTGTCAACAAACCAGCACTAGCTGGCAAACATCAGTGTGGACTAGCATTTATGCTGGTCTAGGTGGGTTTTCCATCAGGGCGCAAAGCCACTGCTGTGAAGTGCTACCTCATAACACTAGCTCAATATAAAGCATAGCACCTCATTTATTTAATGCCTTTTACACCGACTGCAGACTTCTCCACACGGCACAGTCACAACTGACTGCAGCTTATTCAAAATATAACAAAAACACAAGCAGTTTTATTGAATCAATGATGAATCAGAGCAGTGATGCTCTCCATGTTCCCTGAACAGAGAGATGATTCATTGATTCCAAAATGATTCATTTTAACTAAAGAAGCCACTTATGTGCAGGTGGAGCATGTGAAGATGATTCACACTCATTCTGAAACATACAGTCAAACAACTCTTGCAGTACACAGCATTTGTCTCTTTTTTGCATTAACCTCTTGGGTGATTGCCAGGGTGTTGATATGTGATTGTTAAGGTGTTCTGTGAGTTTAAGTTTGTTGCTATGTAGTTGCTAGAGTTTTCTATATGGGTGCTAGATGGCTTCTAGGGTATTTAGTGCCTAAATCACAATAAACTGGAGGCCAATGTTCCTGGAGCTAGTGTGATAAAAGCTGAGCCAATAGCTCTTACATTCAAAACACTTTAAAAAGAGCTTATTAACCGAAAAACAAACAGTGCAAAAAAACATCTCAGTGCTTAATTTTTAAAAACAACACAGTCTCCATCACAGAAGTCTCACCTCCTTGTTGCGCTTGTCTTTCATGCGACACAAGTGCCACTGCGGTGCAGTTTGATGACAGTCACTCAGCAGGTCACCATATTACTGTGCGTACTGAAAAAAGTGTATGTGTATGCGACATGGATCGTTTAAAATGTAAGCTTGTAATGTTATCTTTGGCCAGCAGATGGTGGTATATGTACGGTACTTGAGCAGCATGTCTCAGATAGAGCATCTAGAGTAGGGGACCACTCTTGTTAGCTCATCCAAGATCATCGCCCTGGACCCACCCACAAAAGCCAAAGCCACTGATAGCTTTCTCTGCATACTCCCTAAACAGAGAAGCAAAGCTTAGTTACACATAAATTATAATTTAAATGTAATTTACATTTATTATATTGCTGGTCTCTTCAACTTTGCCAGTCTGGTTTGGGGATTTGGAGCATTTGTCAGTCTGCCAGGATAGAAGACCAGCTGAAAACCAGCTTGGCCAGGCTATAAAACCAGTTTAAACCAGCAAACTATTTTAAGCTAGTTTAAGAAGGGATGTGAACCTAAACACTTATTTAGGTCACACAATTTACATCTGGTTGCTCACCTTTATCGACAAGAGAACAGCATTTCAAATTTTATTATTAGAAGAAGCCTAATTTAATCCCTCCACTAACCCAGATTAGATCCCAACATGCCGAGCCTCAGTGTCCCTTGTCTCTCCTGTATATAGAGGTTCTGAGCTTCCTCGTGTCTTTTATGGCAGTTTCAGGTGCACCAGCATGTCCTCGACCTTCTGCTCTGCTTCCTTGCATGAACGACCCTTCATTGTAGAGTAGAAGAAAATATGCTCCTCTACTGTCAGACTGAGGAGGGCTAGAACAGAACACACACATATGATCAATATGAATTCAGAAAGTAATCATACTGCATACTGCCTCATATCTCAGTATGTCATTACCTTTCATGTTTTTTCTATAACATAACACACAGTCATGAGATAATCATATTTATTTTGAAACCAATATATCCTTGAAAAAATTGGCTTTATGAGGACTGCAACATTTGTTTGATTTCCCATGCATGAGCGTCTTTGTTTTATAGTTTGTTTCACCGTAGGCTGATTAAGCCCTATGGAAGCCTAAACCTGTGTAATAGCACCATATAGCCAGCAGAGGTCACAATAAAACAATCCTGAGAAAGGCTGGCTTCTATTGTGGACATAGTCTCAATGATCAATGCACATGTAGAATGTGGTGTTAGAGAATCATCAGATCTACAATGGCTGTGGATTGGGACTGACTCTTCTAAACTTCAAACAGACACAAAAGCTTCCTAAAATAATTTCACACAATCTGCCACATACAGTATATATAAGTGTTCAGGTGACAAATATCTAAAATATAATCCATTACTTCATGAGCATTTTGTCCTGTGCCCATTTTCTCCCTTTCTCTCATGTGAAATTATTTTATACCCCTTTTATGTCTCATGTCCCAGGAAAGGCGAATTTGATTGACAAGAGAGTGAGTAAATAATGACTACTTTTTAGGTTTCGGGTGAACCATCCCTTTAGCAGGTGAAGTTATATAAGCAGGGCAGAGGTGATCTTAGACTAGCCTTAGTGAGTTTTCCAATCACATCATTGATGTAACAGGGGTAGGGCATCTCCGCAGGTAAACACCCAAAGGCCAGTCATGACCTGTCTGTAACTTTAGTATACAATGTTCAATCAAGTCCTGCAGGTAGACAAAACCTTCCCAGATGTAGCATAGTTCCTCCACAGGGTCTGCCCTGAGGCCAGGGTCCCAGTACCTGAGAGAGACAACAGAGGGGAGGAAAATTATAATGAAAATCACTTGGTAAAGTGACATTAGTTCTGAGCAAAAGTCTAGCAGTAATTGCTTATAGAAATCTCTTTTTTGAAATTTTGAAAATCTAAACTTATATATTTCTATGTGTGGCTTATTTGTCCAAATATCTGGACAAATATCCAGATCACTTTTCCTTATGTACAACTTTGCATTAAAATGTCATAGCATCAGGATTATGTTGGATGAATTTGAATTGAATTTAATGCATTTAAAATAATAATAAAATAATAATCAGAGTACAAAAAAATACAATTTGTAATTCAATTCACACTGTTTGTTTGTGCTGGCTGCAATCTGCATTATGCCAACATAATGAATACACAAAGATCCCACAGGCCCACAGTGTCATTCAATCTCTGACTATTTGTCTCAAATAGGGGACGGCTACAATGAGATCGGACCAGACTAACACCTGCAGGCATGTTTTGTGTTTCAGAGAGAACCTCAGCAGTAAATAGTGTCACTTTGCAAAGCAAACAGGCAAAGCACATACGATTGTGCTGCTTTTCCTCTTATGACAAAATAACAATAACGATAGTGTGCTGGGTCACGACACCTCACACAAACAATTACTAGATCTTCCATTCTTTCCCTACACAATCAATTGTTATTTAAAATCTGTATCTGTATGTTCTGTGAAATGATGGAAACCTAAATATAATGTTGCTTCAATGATCCTCAATACAATAGAAAAAATGTGTTTAATGTATATAGTGTTTGTATTTTTTTTTTCACCTTTCCTAAAGCAATAAAATCTCATTATTTAATAGAGACAATATTTTACAAAGCTTCACTGTGATCCAGCATGAATCTTTGAAGGGCAAGGAGACCATTTCTAGATTCAGTTTTACTGTGTCTCATAGTTCTCTGTTAGACTTTATTTATGAGACTGTATTGTGGAAATTAGCAGGCTATACATATACATCTAAACCATTTGTGCAACTGCAATGCTTTGTCGTATGACAACACTTTGGGGAACAAAATATCCACTATGCCATGCCGACAAGTGTCTGTCCTGTGGCTGAGTTGTCCGGGCTAAAAATCTTATGAAGCTGTGTGGGAAGAAGCCATCATAAACATCTTAAATGACAGGTCTTTGGTCCAGGGGTACATGTCCATGAAAACCAAGAACATGCAGGTTCAGAGCTTAATGGGTCATCTGGTTCTCATCCATGTACCCAACAAACTTATCCAGACATACACACTAATGGGATTATGAGAAAGTGTAAGTGTCAGAGTATAAAAAACAATAGATGAGTGAATGTTGAATGTTGAATCTTGTATCAGTCCTGTGGAGCTGTATGTATATGTTATGTTATGTGTTAATTCCTAAACTGATTAATCACTAATTTGAAACTTTGGAATTGATTAGGCAAATTTTAAAATAAAAAATATACTTTTCTTGATACGTTTTTAAACCGCAACTTTAACACTATAGTGTTAGGGGTTTGTTCAAATCCCAATTCTCTTAGTATGTGCAACAGTATACTTGCCATAGCAAACACATTAGTTTGTTTCTCACATTGCTGAAGCACGTCTCCATACAGCAGGCCTCTCATTCTCAAAGCTCTCCATTGACATGGAAAAATCAGAGCCTGTGTTGGCTCTTCACTGGAGATCTTCTGCACAATAGCTGAGAGAACATGCCACCAAACTGAGGCCTCCAAACTCCTAACCAGAGCCGAGAGGCCTTCAAACTCCATGCACCATATCTAATGGAGTCATTCACAGTACTGTACAATGCCACCAGAGGCCCTGAATACACAATCCAATGGAAAAGCTCAATGGGACCCCCCACAGACTTTACATGTACTTCCAGGGCTCTACACATGTTCTTTAGAAGCATAATATTCTGAAACGTTTAGCAGTCTCAAAAACAAATTCACCAAAATAAAAAAAAATTAAACCTCCAGGAGTTTTTCATTGGTGGTTCATCAAGGCGTCAATCTTCACAATAACAGCTGAAGTTTCAGCTAGGCTTTGTGGTGACAGCTATAGCTAATAGGCTAAACGGGCTGGGTTTGTTTGTAAAGCACAGAGGCTCGCCGCTCTGATCCAAACAAAGGGAGGCTGAGCTGCTCTATGATAGCCCTCTCTCACCATCTTCATTCCACTCTAATCAATTTGCAGAAAGAGGCCTTCGGCTTGCAGACGGGGGACGATCGTGGTCGGGGAGGTGCGGTAACAGTGTAACAGAGTGGAGCTGAGTAATTTGCCCCTCTCGTTCATCAATAAAGCCCCCCATCCACAAGAACAACACGGTGCTGGCAAAGGGTGCCTCTCCCACCCTCTCCCTTCTTAATCATGGCCATACAAAGAGGGGCCTGCATGCTGTTGACAGCTTGCTTGTTCTTCTCCCTTTCACCCATCTGTCCCCGGTGGGCTCTGTATAGCCGTGCTAAGTGGTCTTTCTCACAGTGATGTGCTGAGAGCAATCAGCACTCTGCAGAAGGAAGGCTGTAGTGCTCAGAGCTAAAGAGCCTCTTTCTGTGGAGTGAGCAACAGATCGGGCTGGTATGAGGAGATACTGTACATGGGGTGTCACTGGACCTGGGCTGAAAAGACTGTAGCCAGTTTATTTAGCCACAGCATAAAATGTTTCCCAGCTGCAAGGATAAATCCAGTGACATAACAGCTAAATTATTATTTGGTAACAGAGAGCTCAACTGAAAATAAAATGTGTCACCACTTCACAAAAATGCCACAACCAATTAGTTTTCTGATGTCAAGGGTATTTATAGATAATTAAGTGATAATTAATAGATTCAATAATATATATTTTCTCTAGAACGTTGATAGTTGACTTTAATTGATGATTAATTTAATCTTTTCTAGAAACCCTTGGTGGCAATATAAATAGCCAAAGTAACTCTGCATTATGATATGGCAAACATCTGGCCACAGATGTGATTTATTTCTACTCAAGAAATTGTGATTTCTAGTTACGCAATTGCTATGTCAACAATGGTAATTCATTAAAGAACAGCAGAGGTAAAAGTGGTGTTGAGAGGTCTTTTCTAAGAAATTAATCTCACCTCACTGTAAGGGTTCAAATGGTGTCATCACTCAGCCTGAATGAGCCTGAAGTTGTGCATGTTTATGTATCTGTGCTCCTCTGGGCCATTGTGCAGGAAGTTGAGGATGTCTGTGGTAAATTCTGTGTCTTTAATACATTTGTCCAGGAAGTCCATGAAAGTGGAGTTTTTCTGAGTGTCCTACAGTGGGAGGAAAAACACAAGGTGCATTTTAGTTGCTACAGCCCATCATAGCTATGTTTACATCCACAACTTTTCATAAATTCAAATAAATTTTGACTGCAGATTCTGACTGTAATGCACATACAGTATGTACTGTAAACAGTGTGATGAAATGAAAATATGTTTACACGTTCATTTTACATGTGCGTCCTGTGTACAAATCCCAGACGTGAACCCCATTAAATGACTTAAGCCTAAACTGAAACATCAACTGCGGGTCTGACCCCATAAACTTCATCAGTGTATGACCTCCCTGATGCTGATACTGTTCAACAAGTACCTACAGGTGTGGTCACTCCATACAATACATTCGAAATCCAATAGTTCACAATAGTATAATAGTGAAACCAAATACACATCTTATTTGGTTAATCTAGCATCTGTTGAAGCCTGGTCAATTGAAGTAAATGCAAAATAATCTTGACCTATATGTGGGAATGGATTTACTTTTATACATTCCATACCATGACAGCTCATACAATCTGAATACAGAATCCCATAGGAGGTTACAAGGTAACTAGAAGACAACAAAGGGTTTGATGTATTCAGAAGATGATATTGATATTGTGTCATGTGAAGAGACAAAGAGAGGCAGAAAGTGTGTGTGTGTGTGTGTGTGTGTGCGTGCGTGTGCGTGTGTGTGTGTGTAACCCGTATTATGTTCATCTCCACGCTGTTCTGAAAGAACTCACAGAGCTGTGGTCCCTGTTCCTTCCAGGCCTTCCCCATCTTCTGCAACCTTTCCAGCTCCTCAAAGCTGGTGTTGGCCTGGAGAACACACACACATACACATATGCTGTATAATACTATAGGGATTGGCAGCATCAGGCACCTGCAGTCAGGCATCTGCAGAGCTCCTGGGATGTACAATGACAAAGTATTGACTCAGCAATGTTCTGGCTCAATGAAACGGAAACAACCATCCAGATGCAAAATATAAGTTAATTCATGTTAACATTAATGTTTAATAATAACCATTGCTTTATACATTGATGTGTCCTTAAATTATTGAATATTAAACTATTGTAATTCATTTGAGATGATTTAATACATTATGCTAATATTATAATTCACAGCTAAGCTCAAGCATGCTTGTGTATGACTAATGATTAATGGCCCCCACATGGATATCACATGGACTGCATGTATCATTTGATTAACAATGGTTACAGGGACAGTGCATGTGTTAGAGT
>JAZGTK010006017.1:0-21454 GCA_036877625.1 Ambastaia sidthimunki
AGAGAGGGAGCCAGCAGTTTAAAACACAATCATTGGCCTTTCATTTGTTCAGTCCTCCACAATTCTTGAGACTTCTGGCAGCCAATTGCTTCTGCCTGCCAGCTGGCACCTGACTGAGAGCTGAAATCAACCTTTTCAGGTTATATATGCCTGAACGCAATTGATTTGTCAAGCAACAAATCATTTCAGAGCACCAGAACAAAAAGGTAACAATGCTTGGAAGAATTATTCTTGTGCCATAAATGAAATATGTAATTTATGCTGTAAGCGGTTTTCAAGGTTGGACCTCTCTGGCATTTTGTATCATTTTTTTCTGCTTTGGATTCATGAATTTCTTTGAAGTTACCCTTAAACAAGCAGATTTTTGCTCAGCAATGTTCTTGATAAATTGACTGAAATCTGCTTTTATCTTTTGATAGTGATTCAAGAAATGATCATTTTATCCGTCAAAAATGTTGGCACTTTGATTTCTTGTGATTTCTTAAACCACTGATTAAAACTCAAAAAATAAGGAAAAATAAGGACACAGAGAATGAGATAAAAGCGAAGTTATTTCATGCAGACCTGTCAAATAAGCTCTACATGTCTATCAAAAAACGTGTATAATTGCACATAACACTGCAGTAAGCATCTAATAAAAATCTAATAATTATAATTTATTTTAATAATTTAATCATTTATAATTAATGGGTTCTAAAATCCAAATCATCATTTGGTAATAATGATAAATGACAAAGTGAATAAAGGGAACTGATACCAGAAGCAAATGATAATCACATTTTGTAGGGAGCATTTTTCCATATCAAGAACATTTTTTCTACCAGTAGCCGTGAATCACTAGCACTGCAACATGTGTCACCTTGAAATTATTAAACAGGAATAGATGCAGCTTCAGGCTAGTGTATCAGATCTGTCCTCAGGTCAACACTAATGTATGATAATGTTGAACTCTAATGCAAAGTACAGTGCATCTTGTCAGTCTGATTTATAGCATCTTTAACCAATAAAAGCATGCTGGTATAATACTGCTAGATTATACCCAACAGGATTCAAGTCATTTGGTTTATATGGAAAAATTACAATGTGATAAAGATAAATGCCACTACTTTTATTGCTTATATTTAAAGCAAATCTCTAACCCTAAGAAATGAATCGTTTAACTGATCCTTTAGTGTCATCCTCAGATGATAATCACAAGGACAGTCTGCAGCGTGCCCATCTGATGTATATTGTACAAAAACTAGCAGCTGCCTCAATGTCAGCTTTCATAAATAAGCTACCAAAGATACAACCGTGTTTAAACTGTAAAGCATAAATTGAAGCGCTTCCAGGATCATTGACTTTTATTAGGACAAATTTATCCAAAGAGATTTACAAATGAGGATCACAAAGCAATTAATCCTAAAGAAAAAATAACGTGCGAAGCACTGTGATTCTAAGAAGTCTTCTAAAAAGTTCTAAGATTGTTCGGAGGAGAACAGATGAAAGTAAGAAAAACTGAAAGTACATAGAAATAAGAAAAGATAAATCTACATTGTGGCTTGAAGGCCTGATTTGCTACTTACCTATAATGTAAAACTGCTTGGATGTAGAAAATGAAATATGAGCCATAACTTATCCAAACATGTCACATTTTTCCATTACATCTTTATTAAGTCCTTCCATAAATTCTAGTTTTGTAAAGTTCACTCTGTTCAGTTCATGTTGTAAGATGCTAATTTGATCCTGTGGTTATGAAGCCTTTTTAATTAGAATTTATCATAAGTTTTACCTGTCTGTGGTTGTATTTTCTTTGGAAATATTGTCACAGATATAACTATATTTACAATACGGCACAGCCTTGCTTATTTTACGGTTACCACATATTAAAATATTATATAGGACACAAACTTTTTTTATTAACCAAAATGATTCAATGCTATATGAAGATATAGTATATAAGATATAGTTCACGTTTTTGTGCATGTGGTGCGTTTCCATTATTTTTCTCACCATGTTAAGAGCAGATTGACTTCATGTGAGTACAAGAATGTATAAAGAATAACTTTAAATCTGCATAAAGCACAAAGACATCTATTGACTAATAAGCGTGATGTTATAGTGTTTAAATCTTTCTGCATGTGATTTATAACATCTTCCCTATACAATGATATGTACTGTTGATTGAGGACCATTGTGTCACATGACCAACGAGACAAACAAACAGTCACTCTGAATGACGTCAAACCACAGGCTGTACAAGAACATGAAGCAGAACACAGACGTTTTCTCATGCCATGGATTACACAGCCTCCACTGATGACCCTTTATTGTCCAAGGGTGATACATCATCAAAAGCAAACGAAATGTACCAACTGATCAAAAAATGGCATGCAGCTCCGAAGCAATAAACAACAAGACAGCTAATTGGAAAAATTCAAAGCATTTTGCTTTAAAACAATTAAATTAAAAAATTTAAATTAATTTAAATTAAAAATCTTGATCACTAGAAATTCTGCTTTAAATCTAATATCCAGAAGGTGACAGTGACTCACCAGCATAGCAAATAAGAAACTAATTAAGTAGTAAAGGTCTTACTATTTTTATTGGGTTTTCTCAAATGTGTGACGTTTAGAGCATTCTCCCTAGTGTGACTTTAAATATCACCTTCTGATTTAAAAGGTTGTCAATGGTAAACTTTAATATTTTGATGCTTAGACCATGTGTGCTATCTTCAAGGCCATCAGCATTTTAGAGTATGCCTACTGTAAACACTACACAGATTTGTCCAATCAAATGCTCTACATTTAAAATGTCCTACGCCTAATAGCAACCTAACATAGGTGTTTTATTGCTGTGATGTAACAACTAAAGCCTATTGACTATCTTTTTTGTAACGATATGTCACGCCTAAACATGTTTCGTTAACAAAAAAAATACAGCACTTCTTAAGCAAATCACTGGGGCTTTAATTAAGTCTTTTGATTATTGATCTTCAGAAGTATGGCTCAATCAAAATAAAATGTGATCTTTTTTTGTAAACAACTGTTATATAATTTTTTTTTTCCTGTGAACAGTGATATAAAACAAAAAGCATCTGTGCAAATTTAGAACCCACCCCAACCCTAGTAGACTTACTTTAAAAACAGAAAAAAAGTATACTTTAAAAATAGATACATAGATAAGTAAATAATAATAAAAAAACAAATGATGACATAATGATAACAATAATAAACAACAAAATATTTTAAAAAGATTTTAGAAAAGATGACACAACATTAAAAACTGAATGCCGTGAATTGACAGTTTTTATATTAGATCCATGTATACGTGAAGTTGAGAGTTTCATTGAGATAATGTCCAACAAGTACACAGTGCAGGTTCATCTGTCCATTGTGTGAGGAGGATTCCAACAACTGACTAGCTATTTTTTTGCTGCTGTGAAAGCAGTTAACAGTAAACATGTTGGATGGACAAGGTGGGGTCCCAAAAGTCGTTCATAAAAAATGGCGTGGAGTCATTATTTCTCAGTACCCAACAAATACGGTAGGTCCTGCAAGAGCTGAGTCCAAAAAGGTGAGAGAGCGGGGCACTCTCAAAAAAAAAAGCAAAAACATGCCCAAAGATCCTTGCGAACAGAGATTACACTTAGGAGAAGACAACAGATTCATATAAAAGTAGGGCCGACCTAATGCGCAAATACATAAAAAAGAGGTGAGATTATAGGCAGATTATATTGAGTTTTAAGATTCTGGAAGGATTTCAAACAACTATCATCATAGATATCTCCCAGAGTGTTTACTTTATTATGAGTCCTTTGCGGACAATGAAATGCCTGAAAAAAAGATTATTATTATGGAATATTATTATGGAGATTTACATTGCCTAACTGGAACCCCTGAAAAAACATGCTTCAATTTATATGGATAAACAATAGATTCCTCAACTGCTCTCCAAGACACATAAGTATCAGGATCAAACCAGGCTGATCAAGGGCGGAGGCAAAAGGCTTGAGCGTACAGTCTAAAATTGGGGAAATAAAATGTGATCTTAAAGTACAACTTTAAAATAAAATCAATGCAGATCTTAGATGTTATAGCATTTTTTTCTGCAATTTATTTTAATATAGCATTTTCATTTAAAAAACAGCTATACATTTATGCATTCATTTTATCATTTTCTCATCAGGGTGAAGAATTAAATTATGCAACTTCAAAATAATTTAGCCAAAAAATTCAGCCAACTACTAAACTGTAACCATTTAAAAACTTGACACAATTTAGAGAGAGAGAGAGAGAGAGAGATCACAGCTGCTGTATTGCTAGAGGCTGGTGGCAACGCTGCCAATCTCTGGAATGTGGAAGCACAATCTCTGGAGGGTCACACACCAACACTGTGCTGCATGTGGCCCAATGTACCCCCAGAATCTGACATTTCACACACTGCATGTCACCACAGTGCACACCCAACTAACTTTGTTCAAATTAAAACCAGAACCCATTAACCAATACAGTTTAAATTAGTTCCTATTAACAGACAACTGTTCACTTTTATAGGAGTAGTCTTTGAAAAGCATATCTGGGTAAGGCAGTTTGCTTATGGCACAACACTGACAGAGCAGAATTGAGAGCTCATATCTGTCCAGTACCTGCAGACCTGAAACTGCCGTGTGTGTTCCAGGACCACACATTATCATGGGGGCTGAATTTCCTTTATTTAAGGATAGTGAGGGGTGAAATATTGATCCCCTTATTTTTGTTTTCCTGAAAATCACAAATATATAGCTCCATACTCTGTTTCCTGTTTTACAAGCAAAAGTACCAAGGCCGGTTTTTGCTGTAAAGATGATTAAAACATGTTAGATTTGAAAAAAATTGTGAAATTTCTGCTGGCAGAAAAGAGGTGACACTGAGCTCCTAAATAATCAATAATATCAATAACCTCTAATACCACTTATTAGATAAATAACAGAGAACTTAGAAAGATAAATGACAGGGAAAATAAACACCTATTTCTGCATAAAATTTACTGTTACTGCTCCTCTTTTTTTAATTCTCCCTTGTTTACTCTTTATCTGGCCTTTTTTTGTGGCATAATGACTCAGCTAACTTGAAGCAAAGGATATTGTTGGACAAGGAAAGCTATTTAAATGCACCTCTTGTTTTACTCAAAATTCATCCTGGGTCTAGAAGAAAATTATAGTCTCAAATTAAATGAAGCCACAGAAACAAGATGAAAAACAGCTTCACTGTGTTCAGTCTATTCCACTGATAGCTAATTTGCTAAACTGACATTGGCATGTTAATTTTTATATCCTCAATATTATTTGTTATGATGGTACTGCATTTGTACTGCTTTCATATCTATTGTGAAATTGAGTTGCCAAAAATCAAACCCAAACTCAGCTAAAACAAGGAAGAAAATAAAACAATAAGCCACAAGAATTCCTGTGATTTAACCTAGTTTTAGAAGTGGTTTTACGCACATTTTACTAGTCACTCTTAAAAAAAAGGTGAAAATAATACTAAAAACAAAACAAGAAAAATATAGTTAATAAGCATAATCAGTTGTGAATCAGTTGTGTGCTGTAACATACACAGTAGAAAGTAAAAACTGACATTTGGGACACTGCTGGGTGCAGTGGCGCCCATCACAACCCTTTTACTCTGCATCAAACATTTACGGTATACCACTGGCAGTGAACAGCAAGACAACTTACTGTGTTTTGGAACACTGGCATTAAATGCACACAAGTATGTTGCTTGGTAACTGTAAATAGCTTACAATTAAAGTCCTGTATGTTGCTAAGCAAATGCAGCAAAAAAATAACTAGCAGGTAAATGGATATATTAGCTCTAGATTAAATATAGCCTCATGTTTAAAACTGGACACTGGTTTGCATAAGCAGTGTAATGATACTGTTAAATGTCTCAAATTAAGAGAAGACAATAATAAATAATAAAAAAACATTCAACATCACATTTTAAGCTAAAACTGATCGTTTCGATCTGATGCCTTGGGCTATTTTACAAAACTCCTCCCCTGCTGAGTTTATACCATTAACTCCCACACAACTAACTTTGCGTCATCACTGAAAATTAATCAGGGCTTTCCAATTCTTAGGGTGAGCTGAAAGACAAACAAATTAACACTACTCAACTTGTCCTTAACCTGTTTTGCCTTAATTATCATCTATTATTTTTCAATCTTGAAATGATTGTGTGGATGAGCAACTAGCCATAATTAAATCAGGACCACAGTATTTATAATTAAGTGGCATTTTGGAAGCATTCAGATAATTGAAACTGATTTTGAAGAGGAACGGAGGAGGATAAACACGCCTCATATTTTATGTGTTGGGGCACTGGAGATATCCTTTAGCTCTCTCTCCTGCCTTACCATATTCCGTTTAAACATATTCCAGCCTCCGATTGCATTTCCCTGGACAAACTCCACATCTCAGAGAAGATTAATTAGAACAGCACAGCAGTCTCTGCCTTGTGCTTCTCAGCCATCCTTTAGATTTACTGTATTCGCAAACCTTACAGTAAAGAAACGAGATGGTGATTAAAAAACAAAAACAGTGTTACCGTTTCGCTAATGAATGTTCCCCTAGTAACACTGAGAAAAGTTGTAATGTAGCTAAAAGTGAAACTGGTGATGTAGATTAGACATACAGCAAATGGGCTTGATTAAAAAGATCTTAATTATCCAAACAATTACAGATATACAACTGCAACAAGAGGCATTCCAACTACAAAACATTTTTTTCCCTTTTAGCTTTTCTTTATAAATAATCAACAACGAAGCATAAATAAAACCAGCGGTCAATGAATTCTTATGAATCAGCTATTCTTAATAAACCAGATAGACAAGTGCTCATCACAGATCAATATCTACAGCTGTGTCACAAGGTTACTTTGAACAATTCTAAATCAGTATTTAGCATTATAAGAACCAAGGCATATGCCAGCTCCATAAACAATAACACAACATGTATCTTTAAACAGCATATTTCTGTTGCAAGGTTTGCTTAGCTTCAGCCACTGGTGAACGGTTACCACAGAAACGGGTGCCAAATAATTCAGTAGGTCTATGTCAGGGGTCACAGCTCCAGGGTCTGAACCTGAACGACACAACTAGTGCGAGACGTGATAACATGCAACCACACACACACACAAAACCATGTGTTGTTTTTGCAGAAGATCAGTGGTGCATTGTTAGCAGAATCAACACAAGTCTTATAAATCTGCTCATTTGTGCCACACTTGTTTCTGTAAGCTCCATGAGGTCGATAGGAGGCGGATATTTTTATTTACTTAGTCTTACATAAATTACTCTGCTGACATGCCTGTTTGCTGAGGTTAACTGCTGACTGACATAGACAACTTCCAATTAATCTGATTTAATTAATTGAAAACTTAATCAAGTGACTAGTCTTGTTTTATAATAAACCCAAAGGTTTCTTGTCACAATTTTCTACTATCAGGAACCTTTGTAGTTGGCAGATGTACCAGCCTTACAAATCAGTGTCAATCAGCAACTTGCAGCGACAGACATACATTTTTTGATTGTGATTATTACCTCAGCAGATACCACTAAGAAATCATTGTCATCAGTAGAGCCATCTGATGATTAAGTGCCCTGTGAGGCTACGCCACTGAGTCACAACCTCCATCCTAACAGTTCATTTGGCGAGAAAATTGAAATGTAATCCACTGGAGACCTCTTTCCCCCAGCAACCTCAAAAATCATTCTGGTCTGCACCACTCTGGACAGAAATACAGAATTAATCCCATAAATCAAGCATCTCCCTTAGTGAGTGCAATGCTTTGAACAAAAGTTGTACAATGGTCCCACTTATATCCATCAGAAGAACACAGCAGATGTTCTGTGTAATACACTGAGCTATTCAACATGTATTGGAATTCAGTTCATGAACTGCAGTGAATAACGTTAAATATGCATCTCCTACAGATTTGTGCTCCTGTGCGTTTTGTGAACAGGTATGATTTTGGTGAAAATCAGGTATGAATTATCATCAGGTCTGTAATCTGACGCTTGATGGTCGTGGTAAGGTACCTTATCAGACTTCTAATGGGGTCACTTGATAATTATTTGAATAATTAGAGCCGACTGCCCCCTCTGCCAGAAATATAAAAATGTTTGATGCTGATTGAAGTGCATCTGTGCTGGAACTATCTGCAGCAAACACCTTAGCTCCTGATTTGAATTTCAGTCAAGCTAATGGGGACACGGGATTGTTGATTAGACCATCTGAGAGCAGCTTTCAATTGCTGTCAAATGTAATATCTGCATGAATGTACTGTATGAATCTGTAACCAGTGCCAGTTCCATTACATCCAAAACCAGCTGAGAGCATCCTGCTGAAACTGATCTACCTGCAGAAACAGGGTGATTTACATTTAAAAGGAAAATAGTGTGACCTGAAAACACAGTAACATTTCTTACTACATTGTTAGTTTACAGGGATTAGAATCAGTCGAATGAAATACTCTGCGGTTTTATCTCCATCACGGCACAGCTTCAGATTTTCTATGTATCATACTGATAGAACTACTGTATGATGTGATGTTCTCCGGGCTGATGTGCTGTCAGAGCTTGTGGTATTGTCTCTTTTAGTCATTCATCAGAGCCATTGCTCAGTGATGGATAGTATTCTCTTTGTTTGGAAGAGAGGCACCAGCTGTTCTCACACTCAAACACTTTCTCCATTTACCTTCATGCCCTATCACCCACATACATCTGCCAACAATAAACTAGCCAAAGGTCTTAGAGGAGAAAGACAGAGAATAACATAGAGGGGCGTTCAGATGGTATTTCTGTTTTATTTTTTGTAGCGTGGCCCATGCAGAAATAACATGAAGCCTGAGACCAGAGGATATGTAGTCTTTTCATGCAACAGTGAGAGCATAGACTCAGAATACCAATTACATCCAGGGTTTTAACTGAATCGTTAAATATGTTACCTACTGCAGACAGCTGAACTCCATCATCCACTGGTTTGTAAGCAAAGGCACTGAGGCAGATATGATGATGCCTGTAGGGAATAGGGATGCTGACAGCGGAGATGAGAGGATGCTGAAGCCAAGCTAATAAATACACCAGAGATGCACTTTAAAAAGCACGTGTTTAAATAGAAGCGTCGTGACGTCTGGCTCTCTTAAACACTGTTGATTCCGTCACAGAACAACCGGATATCGTTATGTTAACGGTAATCCGATGTTTAAACGAAATCCTGTTTTCAATTCTCCATTAGGCTATACAAAATCAAAAAATGTTTAGTGGTTGTGTTACGAAGTGCAAATGCTATTCATTTTGCTAAAAGAAGATGATAAGACGGCATTTATTGTTGTTACTCAAACGAACTTTATAAACGACTTCGCGCACAACTTCAGTCGTTTAAAGCAGCGTCAGCGTCATCCAGTGCGCTTGACGGCGGCGCGAGCGTTTGGCATTCATGTTGTAATAATCGATTATTATCAAGATAATTCCTCTGTTTACAAAATCTGTTTACAAAATCACCGTCTACTTACCTGTCATAACTCCATCGACTGTATGACATGCTCCTATTGTTGCTCAGTCCATCCATGGCCATTCGCGGACAAACAAACGCTTATATACTACAGCGATGGAAAGCCGTATAATGTTGTCGGTTTCTTGTGTTAAATCCTCCGTTCACAATAAACGTTTTCAGACGTTTTCTACAGGGGAACTGCCAGGGCTAAGTGAATGGTTTGGTTGGGGGCATTGAAATAGGTGGACTGAACCACTAGCTGAGAGAGGGGAAGTGATTCTTAAGTTGTTAAATTAACCATGTGCACACACGTTTAGATTCATTTTTAATGGTATTTCATTACAACGAGATCCTCATTTTTCATTTTCAATTTCATTCTTTAATATTGTAGATATTGCCTAATGGCTTTTCTTTCTGTTCTTGGCTAGAAAGTAGAAATTAAACAATACATACATACATACATATAAATAAACATTTTAAAAAACATTTTGGTAAGGAGACCTTTGCACAGTATCGTACATTTATAAATAATACATGTATAAATAAAAACAGTGTGTTCTTCTCAAGGTGCATGCTGGATAATAGTAATTACTACCATGTACAAAATACTTCCTGTTTGATATTTTTAAAAGGTTACAAGATATTCTCCATCAATAATGAGGCTGCATATTTAAACAGAATGTGTGTATTTTCTGGAGCACTAGCATGTGCTAATGTGCACAAGAAAATCTATGAATAAAGAGTAAAAGTAAGTAATAGGGATTTTGCTCTGAGGGTCTTGCCTAAGATCTATATTCCTTGACCAGACCACAGCACGGATGAACTGAGAAAAACACTTCTGGGGAAAAAAAGGCAGGAGGTCTGGAGAGTCCAACTGTCACTCAGTAAACAAAGGAACTGATTCTGGGGCCAAATTCAGTAACCCAAATGTACTTAAGGGAATAGTTGCAGATAATGTTAACCCAAACAACAAAACGTTGTTACCCAAACAACCCAAACGACAAAATGCCAAATAGATAAAATGCAACAAAAAGGAGGGGGTGAAAATGAAATTACAGAAACATTTATTGCATTTTTTACATCCGGATTATATTAGCATATTGGTCCTTTTCCGAAGAGCAAATAATTTTAAAAAGACCAGACCACTGGTAAAATTGTTAAAGTGATCAGTTTTTTTGTTTTTCTAATGATTTAGCATATTATAGTAGCTGGATTTTAAGTAGTGTTATTTCACCTGACAGTTCATCTTATATCAATTGTTGGCATTCACCCTTTCAAGCTTTTTAATGCTGTTTATTGATCCAAAGGCACACAGTTCAGTTTAAGAACTCAACTTAGCAACAGGATGCTGATTATATTATTTTGATCAAAGACACACTTTCAGTTCCTAATTTCAGCAGTTGGAGAAAATAAATGAATTTGACTTGGTTGTCATAAGGGTTGCAGCATCAGACAGGCATGTGGTGTGAAAACAGAAAACAAAAGGGAAAATAAGCACCCTTCTCTCATCAGTGATAAGCACACCATGCATTTGAACAACACAATATATGGACCAGCTTGGAAGACAAAATCTTCTGAACAAATACTCAGTCCTTCCAGTAATATCCATTTTAGGCCAGGATCTTGGCAGGAGCCCTATAAGATCCAAACAAATCCAGAGACCACTATCAATGTTCTAAAGAACAAAGTTCCTACCAGACTTTTGTTCTCCCATAACCAGTCTAAATTGTCAGCAGGTGTTGTGATTATTCCATTCCACTTGTTTTTGTGAATGTGTTTGTGCCCAGGGTGAAGCTGAGGTACACAGAGTGCTCACCCACACACTGTGTGTACTGTTGAAAAATATGAACAAGTTACAAAGCAAGGAATCTCTACTTTCAGGAGTATTATTTTAGTAATAGGAGTAATATTTACTCACACATTATGTCACAAGCTCTGTACAGTGTAGAAAAACCGATGCCCAGCTAAAAGTGGTTAAACCACAATGGCCTTTCATGCATTATTCATTTTATGATTAAATGTGATTCAAGGCCTCTCTGTAGACTTAATGCAATGTTTTTTTTTCTTCAGTTTTCTTCCCCTGATGACATCACAATTGTTCAAGCAAAATTCAGAAACATGAGGATGTTCGGAGAAATTCGGAACACATAAACAAAAACTTCCATGAGAATTTCATTTGAAAAATGCCGGATGTTAACAGCTTTTTGGAATGTTTTTGCTAGATGTTGGAACATGGCTGCAGGTATTTGCTCCTTTTTTAGATTCAAAAGCATCAGTGAGGTCAGCCGATGAGGTCTGACTCACAGTCTGCATTTAAATTCACCCCAAAGGTGTTCAGTGGGGTTCAGGTCTTGGATTTGCTCAGGCCAGCCAAGTTGTTTTACACCAGACTCAGTAAAGGTTATATGGACTTTGTTTTGTGCACATTGGTTTTGTCAGAAAAGTCTTTCCAAGCTATTAAAAGTAGAGATTTCTTTTTAATGCTATTAAATGCAACAGCATTAAGAATCGTCTTTTTGGAGTTAAAAGCTATAAGCTCAAAATTGTATATAATCATAATAAATTAAAATGTAAAGGGGGGCTCTACAATTAAAAAAACATTCTGACTGAGTGTAAGCTGAGGGTAAACTATCACAGTGCCTACACATTCAGATTTACAACTGCTACTAAACAGCTCATATAAAACTGACCCAAATAGCAACAACTCTGTGTAACTGTCCTTAACATATGTTGACTTGATTGCCTGACACTTTAATTATATTCCTGTCAGCGCATAAGTGTACAAGAGTATTTCCAGAACAAATCTTCTAATTACAGAGTGTATATTAAGACAACATGGCTACTTCCTCCTTATGCACTTGTTTAAAATTGTACCTAAAATACACAGCAAATTTACTAACAATTAAAACATGTTTATGCCATAGCTTGCCATGCTAACTAGCATCATCCTCCAAGAGATCTCCATCCTCCAACAAAAATTTCCTCAGTAAGGAAAAGCAAAATAATGTATCACAGATTAATCATAGTTTTATTATAGCACGAGAGGCTATACAGGGGTGGCAAACACAGTATAGATTAGATGCACACAGATTCTACTATGAAAAGGGAAAGTGACGCACTTGTCCCATTGTGTTCTTCTGTGCTTCTGTTCTTACTAGCTAAACCTTGACTTACGCTAAATAGCATAAACCCAATCAGCATTGGCAAAGCTTTCCCTTGATCAGTTTGCAGTTGACTGGTATTAAGGACAAGGTTTTTAGTTATGGAATATGTACCTTGACCTTTGCCTTCACCAAAAGGCATCTGTTTGCAAAGCATGAATCACTAGACATGCTTTCATTGGTGGAGATGCACTGCATTGTGGGATATGTGGTGGCTATTTGGGAGGGTTAGAAGGGGGTGGTTTAAAAGATTGAGAAGACTGAGAAGCAGAAAAGGTCCTTGACCACATTTCAACATACATTGGCCTTTTTCAGTTAAAAACAAACCAAGATAATTAAATACTCCTCTTTACATATACACATAGTTGTGCCGCGAGAGCATTTTGTTCACTTACAAACATATAAAAATACTCATTAACTAGTCTGATAAGAAAATAATGTATAAAAGTATATAGTAAAAACATTAATCATGTCCATTCAAAAGATCACTTCCATCTTTTATCTTATAATACATGATGATAAACACAAAACTAAAGTAGTTTATTTGTATCCCTCATACAGAAATGCACAATGAAGAAGGAAGACAAAACATAAAATGTGACATGAACGATTGGAGTATTAAGTCACATGATTTATAACAAAATACCAGATCTATGTGTGAATGGAGGCATCAACCTCTCACTGCAGTCAAACTGTATTAAAACAGAGCACTCATGAGGGAATGTGGATTTCTGGTGACACAGTCTTGCGTACTTCTGTTAGATGATATTAAAATGCAGGAGAAAATGACCCCAAAAGATGCATTTTTCTCTGATCATATATAAGGTAAAAAACTTTAAAGATGGCAATGGTGTCAGCTGTTCTTCTGTCCCCTAGCAACCGTTTCCTTGCGCTGTTACGGTCATTTACATACATTTTAAAACCAATACAAAATAAAAGCAGTGTACAAGTGAATTGAAATATAAGGCCAGAAAAAAATTCATTTCAGAGACTACTTCTCTATATCATCTGTTTTAGTGGGGAACCTAGCACTGAACAGAGGACCTATTGTGCACTATTACCGAGCAAGCGAGTGTAACAATGATGTAAAAACAGTGTGAATGCAGCAACCTGAGTCTGAAGATAGTCTGTAGAAATCTGAGCTGAGAGTTAAGAAGGCATGAACATCTGGCTACACGTATAATACAATTCACAATCTGAGATCACAGAACAAAAATCAAATCCATACATGCCAAGAAGCCTTACAATAAACATCAAAAGACTGATGAAAAATCTCGGCATCTTGGCCAAAATAAAAATTAGGAAACCAATTTCACAGCTGACAAAGGGAAGTGTTTGCGTAGCATTAGAGGCTATCTATGTACATATGTGAGTACGCTGTTTTAATGCATGTCTAAACAAGCTCATCAACCTCACACATCATTATAAAGGCAGTCTCAACTGATACAGATCTTCACTTATGTACAGTTGCTGCTTAGCATATGAAAGTAAAAACAAATATGGCACGACACACACACACAAAGCTTCAGAACATCACCTCACACAAGATCTCAAAAGATCTGTGACTAAAAGCGTTACTCGTCAGAAATCCCAATGATGGTCTTTTGAGCTTGGCAAAAGTACAAATGTCTCAAGGCAAAAAAAGAATTCCTTCAAAATATAAAAAAGAGATTGCGTGTGTTTATATAGCCAATTAATAAGAAGCAATGTTTAGTGTTGGGGCACAATTACCATATTCTATTCACAATGTAAGTCGCACTCTAGTTAAAGATAGAATGATGAGTTTGATCAAGATTTTGTCAGTTTGGTTCTTCTAGTAGTGAAGTCCTAGAGGCCTAAAATGCCCCTGATAAGGCTATGAGGGAGACTGCTGTTTTGAAGACATGCACATGTAGAAAGGCAGCGAGTTCATCCACACAGGATGTGATGTCAGAAGGCAGGGTGGGGGCGGGGACTGGTGACAGCAGCTGGGTGAGTGGCGGCAGTGAGAGGTCAATTAGACAATCACACAGTGGCAGCCACTCTTATCCTTCTCTTTGCGCGTAGGCTCTGGCGAGGGGGGGCACTCTTGTTCTTGGAACTTCCTGAGAAATCAAGATGTGATGTGACAATTAAACAAAACATGCTTTATTTGTTCTACAAATCTTTCAAATTAATACCTGCCTGTACTGGCTTTACATGTCATACAAGCTATTTAGTTTCCATAGTTTCCAAATGTATGTCTACTATATTTCTGTTCTGACTAAAGCCACAAATGTGTTATTAATCTAAGAATAGCATACCTGTATATTATTTATGCAGTACGAAGTGTAGCCTTTATTGCCAAAATGATTCGACGCACTGAACTTTCCAGAACGATAAATAAACAGACGTGATACTCTCTATATAAATATTTTGATCTAATTATGATTATTAGCAATGCTAATATTAAACATCTTTTTCTTTCATTTATAAATAATCAAAAATATATTTTCAAATTCTTTCCTAAATATTCAGTTGCACTTACACAAATTTCCATTAAAACATAAACATACTAATGTTTGAAATGTTTATCAATGCATAATGCATTGTTCCACACACTATTTACTGTACGTGCTGCAGTACACCACACATTCTGACTATAGCCTGAAGTGTTATAGCTGTGTGTGTACTGCCATCATCTGGTGATACCACAACACTGGGAAAACAACCCCACCTTATGACTCTAACCAGCTCGTGGAAAGCCTGGTCTACATTCATACGGATCTTTGCAGAGGCCTCCATGTATGTAACTTTGAGTTGTCGGGCTAGCTGTTGGCCCTCCTCTTGAGTCACCTAAAAAAATACTGATTAAATTAATTGATTGATAATAATTGAAATAATTGATTAATATTGAATAAAACAACATCTTTATTATAAACCACCTTTCACAAAGGTGAAAAGTAAGGAAACAAGAACTGCTTACAAATGAATTAGTCCTCATCTTTGATTGATTAACCCCCATTTTTGGTAATAATTCCACTAGGTGGCAGTGTAACACAATGTGAGTGTATCATTACAGCAGAATGCACTCAATATCACCACAATCTTTTATTACCAGCTCTGTCCCTCTCTCTCTCTCTCTCTCTCTCTCTCTCTCTCTCACACACACACACACACACGTCAGCTTTTCATTGATTTTCAGATTTCAAGTGACATTATGCTCCCTGTACAGCATAGATGTCATTGTGTTATTTGCAATAGATCTGTATAGATCTACACACATACATACAATTGACTGTAAAGTCTTGCAATGATTGAAGTTTAGGAAAAAAATATTTAAATGCTTATTCTATTACTCATTCAGTACAGCTGTCTCAAGCAAAAGCACTTAAAGTGATTTGTGCCACTTACTTGTCTCTGTTGCTCAAGATCGGCTTTGTTACCCACTAGAATCATGGGAAACTCATCCCGGTCCTTCACTCTCAAGATCTGCCTTTGGAACTTGTAGATCTCTTCAAAGCTAAGGAAACAACACACGCTTATTAACAAAACATGTAAACAGCTGTAGAGCTTGTGATGGATACTATACCATGGAAAGTAAAGAATTTTTACAATTGGGCAAACTATTGTTTTAAAATAAGCAACTGTACCTATGCCACACAATATTCTAACACTGTCTTTACAGAAAAGTTTTTGCATTTTATTTTGATAAAAGACCATTTTCTGTAAGGAGTATTCTCAGGAGTCCATTTTAGAAGGTTTACTATATTTGTTAAAATTCTGGCCCTCACCAGAAGGAAGCTTCATCATTATAATTCACAGGGGCCACAACTAAATTTCTATAGCTGGGCTCTATTTTCCCCAGCCCTAATTATAAGGCGACACCAATGAAAACATTAGCAGACCCCCTTTGTCACAATTTCTAGCCAACGGCCCTGCTCACAAGTATTAAAAACAGATATTAAAAACAAGTAAACACCTACACCCAAAAAAAAAGGTTCTTCTCATCATAAACCTTAAAACAAACAGAGACAGGCAGCTACCTCCCTCTGTCTCAGGCCACGGAACTGCATTACAGCACATATAATGACAGGAGGTCACTCAGTTTTCATGCTGTTGCTATAAACTCTATAATAATGAGCTACAAGCAACTACAAGCCATCATATGTAGAACAGCGTGTGTGTGAGCTGGGGAGAGACGTTGTTATGGGGTCTCTGTTGATTCTTACGCTAACAGTTTGAGGAGAGCGGAGCAGTTTAAATGTCATGCTGGAGGAGGAAATGCCTGTCAAAGACTCCAGAGACACTGCGAGAGTCTGTTCAGACAGGCCTGTGCCATCAACGCTGAGCAGGGTAATGTAAACGAAGGAAGGAAAGACTGTTTACAGCATCAACACAAAATGGGAAGGACTCAACGTGGCACAAACACACACTGAATGGCTTTTCACGGTATTTGCATAAGGCTGTGCATTTCACAAAGACAACACAGTCGCAAATAATAGCACACCTCTACATTTACATAGGAGACGGTTACAGAAAAGATGAACAGAGGCAGGAGAGATATTTGAAAATGAAGAAGACAAAAACAGGATGAAAGTGAAACAGAGAGTTAATGTGGGGGAAAGGGGAAGAAAGTGTGAAAGTTAAGAGAAAGCATGAGTGAAACGTTGCTCACCTTCCCCGGTCTGTGACAGAAAAGACAAGAAGGAAGCCCTCCCCTGTCCTCATGTATTGTTCTCTCATGGCTCCAAACTCTTCCTGTCCTGCTGTATCTAGGACTAACAAACACAGGGCGGCCATGTTAGTCACCTACAGACTGCACACACAGCTAAGCACTCAAGAAACCAAATTAACACCACCATAATATTGGTTTGATATAAAATGTGTTTCCATTATCTTATTTACAGTACTGTGTTTTAAAAAATGTTTTAAAGATGTTTCATTTTTCTTGTTTCAGTGTCTGTAAGAAATATCAAGACAGATTTTTAGATAAGTCACTTCAAGCATCTTGAAGATGTTTCCACAGTTCTTATGGATTTAGGCTGTCTCAGTTTTTCCATCTCTTCATGTTCCACCCAGACTGACTCGATGATGAGATCAGATATCTGTGTGGTCCATACTGTCTGTTGCTGGACTCACTTTCTCACTTGATTATTACAGTGAGTGTCTGGAAATCTATGCTGATATTTCAGTACTATATATTTTTTTCTGCATGTTTTACTAGATGAAGGTAAAAGAATTTGCTCAAAAATCAGTATGACTTCTATGCTACACAATTTCTACTTTAGCTCAAGAACACATATTTATTCTGACTCATCAGTGCATACAGAACTGAGCTGAATGTATACAGAATATACATTATTCTAATACAGAATATAGAATAATAATGTATTCTTCTGTAATTTATCAATTGACCTCTCTGGTGTTTTATCAAATCATTAAGTGCTTGATATTTGTGCCCAACGAGAAGTTTGCAGTTCCCCTAAATCCATCAGTGTCACTTACTGTCCAGCCGCGCAGCCCTCTCATCGATCACACACTGCTTTGTGTAGGAGTCTTCAATCGTGGGGTCATAGTCAGTGACGAAGTATGACTAAACAAAAGAAGAGAAAAATCACAAGGTCACGTCATCATATTATGGGAGAGTGAGGAATCTTTCTGTTGGCTGTGTCCTGAAGCTAAAACATGCTCCCTTCACAGGCAGCACATATATAAGGGCATAAAGACGTGTGAATGTAATTATGTGCAATGCTTTGTAGGCATCCTATCTACTAAAATGCCTTTATTTCAGATTATCCTGATTATCTAAAGATCATTTCAATTTGTTTTAGATCATGAAACATTGTCTAAAGTTTGGAACCAGTCCCCAATTTTCATTTTTTTCAATTCAATTTTATTTAGATTGTACTTTATAAACTATTGCATTGCTTTAAAAAGCTTTATATATAATAAACAAAAAAACATCTTATTACAGTAACTGACTAGGCATTGGACACACAGTCTACATCTCT
The DNA here is from genome assembly GCA_036877625.1 of Ambastaia sidthimunki. Lineage (NCBI taxonomy): Eukaryota > Metazoa > Chordata > Actinopteri > Cypriniformes > Botiidae > Ambastaia > Ambastaia sidthimunki. Next base: position 18,651 of record JAZGTK010006017.1, read on the forward strand.
CCTGTTTTTAATGCCAAACCTCACTGACCTCAAATTTGACTGGGGGAACTACACGCGTAAAGAGTAGCATTTGTTTTGAAAGCTGTGCTAAATAAGGGTCCAACAGAAATAAAATCAAAGAGGTCAGCCCTTGTGTATATATTGCACAGACCGAGTTCATGTCAACAGTGTATCTGAGCAGCCCTCCGTTTGTGGTTGGTAATTACGGTAATTAACCGCAAACGCTAACATTTTGGCTCAATGTTTTGAACTTTTTTCCTCTCCACAGGCTACAAGTTTCCATGCTAATCTAAACACAGTATCAGTTTGTGGGGGAAGGAGGAGTCACAGGGATGCATTTTTGACATTTTTCCCATGTTTTGTATGCCTCTCTTCCCAGGAGGCTGTTTAAGTGATGACAGCTGAACGTTATGTTGAGGCTTGTTTCTGTGTCAACTGAACACATGATCACACACACACACAACAATACCGAAGTAGTAGTTTCTATTATAAGTTACTGTATATGATGTTGCTGCAACCATCTGTTTTTAGCAGCGAAACGAGAAGTATTTCAAAACGAGAGTCCGGTTTTGCTTTGTTCTTCTTTTTGCATTAATCATTCACCTCAAAAGAATAGGCGAGTATGGTTTTAACTCTGTAGAAGTTCTTTTTGTTTTCCAGTAAATATATGTAAACCTTCTTAAAAAAAGAAGAACTATTTTAGAAGCAAAATAAGATTTCAAGACTATCCGTATCTTGTGTGTATAGTGTATTTTAGTGTTGTATAGTGCTGACTGGTGTATTGGCTGATTTGTATTATAAAACAAAATGTCTATAGCAGCTAGAAAGGTGCAGTAAGCGATTTCTGAGAAATCTTGATATTTAAAATGACACCCCAAACAAACACTCCATTGCAAGTGCACAAGTAAACTATTTGCTTTATATGAGAAACTCTGTTGAAACTGAGTGAATGTATCATGTATGTTGGCGTTTGAGCCCTGACAAAGAAGCCGTAACTCCTCACTCTCCTTTCTCAGTGATTCTTTCACACAGTGGCTCCTCTGTATGCAGCGTGTGCAAGACTCCATCACGTCCACTTTCCACTGTTCAATAATTCATCAGCAGCGCTGCATATGCAGTCGACTTCATCACTCACTCGTCTCAGTGGATGCAGGCAGGATGAGGCGGGACAAGCAGAAACAGACAGACGGTTAATTCCAGAAAACTCACAGTCTTACGAGTGACACGTTTGCATCTCAGTAACAGACCTGAAAGTCTGAGAAAAAGGCCTCAGAATGAGTGTGCATGAGTGATGGTGCTGCGATTGAGTTAGTGTAAAAGTGACACTTCAGAACTAGATAAGTGAGAACAGGAGTTTAGAAACATGAAAACATCAATCAACATGCATGAGGCATTGTGGGAGTTGCACTTTTCCTGCAGAGCAACACCTCCCAAACCTTCAATGTCTCTGATCACACCAGCACCCCACACACACTTCAACACAAAAGCTGTTTTAGTGAGAACCTTTTATAGACATGGATTTCATTCCAAAAAAAGAATATTTACTATATTTTACTGCACAATGCTCACATAAATGTGTTCACATTATTACATTGTTACAGGTGGTTGTAGTATAAAGCTCCCAAAGCTATTTTTGTAAAAGTTAAAGCAGTTGTTGTCTGTTACAATAATGCTTTTCTCAATAATATAAATTGATGCAAATATTTTTTAATCTATTGACTAGGGGTGTAATAATACACCAATGCTATGGTTTGGTTCATATTACAGTTCGGTTTAAGGTTTATGGCATGGCACCAGCAATGCTAAACACAGTAAACACTAGATTCACTTTTAACTTCATAATAAAAATACTTGAAGACAGTAACTTTAGTGTACGTGGAAATTCTTTTTTAAAGTAAAATTAAGGGAAATTCCTTTTTAAAGTTGAAAGTAAAAATTCATTGACAATGTGAACAAATTAAGTACTGATAAAGAGAACCTGTTTCTAAAACATTCATCTTCTGAGCTACATCATGTAGACAGTGTATTGATGATATGTATAAAGTATGAATATATGCATAAACATGAGAAATGTGCTATAAGGTGGTGATAATAGGGTCTGATTTGTTATTCTTAAGAAAATGCTGTATTATGAACGAGAGGTCATCGCTCCAGTGCTTCATTGATTTTAAACGTGACTGTTCGTTTTGTATCAACCAGTGTTGCCAACTTGGCAACTTTGTTGCTAAATTTAGCGACTTTTCCCAACACCATACCGACCTTTGTTCAAAAAGGTGACTAGCAACAAATCTAGCGACTTTTGGGATAAACTTTAGCTTCTTTCAGTAGATTGTACTGCACGTAATTTTAAATCCAGTTGGAGGTGCACTTTGTGAGAGAAACATAAGGTTGTCTTTCTCTCTAATAATTATTTTGCATATAACCATATTTTAAATCACTGCACAGCTGCTGTCTTTAACTTACGTTAAAGTGTTTTATCAGATTTGTCAATAAGGTTTTATAATAGCAACATCTTAGTTCCGTTCAGTCACTATATTTCATACATACAGAAAAAATGTCAATGAGAACAGCTTTATTAAGTATTTGGCTGTGCTAAAATAAAGTATGTAAACACAAAGAGTAAGAGAAAAGTGAAACAACTATTATGACAACTAATGACACTAGACAGAATAAAACTGATATAATGAATATGCAAATTAGAACATGGTGTCATTTGCCGACATTTAGCTACTTTTCAAGCAGACTTTAGCTACTTTCAGGTTAAAATAGCAACACTGGCCTCAGCTTGCTTAAAGAGAGAGAGA
>JAZGTK010006018.1:8615-21453 GCA_036877625.1 Ambastaia sidthimunki
ACTACGCAAACATATTCACGCACCTCTTGATGCCTTGAAAGGTGCTGCTGGCCATGTCAATGATGCCACCTGTCGGCCTGGTCAGAGCTCCAACCAGGCCTTTACCCATACCCTTAAAAAAACCTGCAGCTCCCTCCTTCTGAGCTCCTGTAGCAGAACACAATCATACAATCTCACAAGACACCTATTAAAGTCAAAGGGAGCCTTTATGCAACACCGTTTTCATATAATAATGGAAAATGCCTTATGCATTTTGGCCGTTCATTTATACATATACGTGTTTTAGGGGGCTAGAAACTTTCAAAGTGCACGTTTTTGAAAATGATACCATAACTGTCTCAGTGTAAACAACAAAAAAAAGCACATTTGTGAAATGGTGACAGTGACGTTATGTGATTGCATGTTACGTGTTCAGTCTAGTAACTAAGGACATCGCCAACTACTGGCCTGGCATGCATAATGCAGTGTTTTTAGTCATTTTCAACGATCATTGTGAATAAGGAATCATTTTGACAATGTTGTCAACTGTACACTAATTTTTTTAAAAACCCAGAGGAAGAACTTTCATTTTTTTTATACATTGTTGTCACGTAAAGGTACCCTAAGATAGAACATTAACATTGAAATTTCCAGGAATGTATATAAAAAAAAACCCGCATCTACTGGAGGTGCAAATTAGAAAACGTAGTAAATACAAAATATAACTACACACTCGCTTTGTCAAGGTACAACAAGCCTTTGTTATTTTTGCTGCCGTAACATTGGTTTCAATAAACTGAAGTGAGTATAAAGTTATGTTTTGCATTTACTAACATTGAAATTCCCTCATGTAAGAAATGCTTGATCATTGGTTTTACCTTTAATGGGTTTAGTCACAATTCCAGTGATGCCACTCACAAACCCCTGTGTGAAATGAAGATATTTAATTTAAAGATAAATGTGTACCACACACAACACATAAAAATACATGCAGAGAGTTTGTCTCTTAAACAGATGATAGTTCACTCACAGATACCAGCCCCTTCCCTCCCCGCGTCAGCCCCTCTCTGAGACCGCTGGGCTGCTTGTTCATCGCTTCTCTTCTCTTCTGCTGATATTCCTCGTCCATCGTCATGGCAGCCACACCTTTAGCCATCGCCCCCGTGATCCGAGACGCAGCTCCCGCGAGACCACCTGAGGAGGACAACACAAGAGAGGACGGATGGGTGAGATGTTCAGGTCTTATTGGTCTGTGAAATGAGCGAAACACATTACAGGATGGTACTTCCTTAAAGGGATAGTTTCAGCAATGCATTCTTATAAACACACATGCGGAGAAATGGCACAAGTCAAGATTTTCATGTAATTGTTTAACATTTCAGTTTACTTTTTTTAACCAAACCCATTCATAACACTTAAAATATTGTAAAATAATGAAGCAAGCAAATTAAATTCAATTTTATTTATATAGGGCTTAGCAGCTTTACATATGAGCGAATTTCTACTGTAGTACAGTAGAACTGTCACGTTTATCAAATTGTCGTAAAATGGCCAATTTTCTGTGACAATCTGAGAGAGAGAGAGAAGAGAGAAACTGTAAAAAGAGCGCCCTTACCCACAGCCCCTCCAACCAGAGCTTTCACTCCGAGGGCCATTCCTTCCACAAACTCCTCTGGCCCCTGTATGGCCCCCTGAGCACACACACACGATCACACACAGTCAGTTTGTTAATTACAAATTACAAAGTCAATTCTGTGAATAAAATATTTTTTCTTTATTTTGCGCCATTTGAATTGGGATAAAAATGCTCAAGTTATGTAAAAACATTATCATCATCATTTGTCTGGTGTTGGTTTTACCTGGTAAGGCTCATAAAAGAAGGCTTCCACTCCTTCAGACAGACCACGGATTAGCCCGAACGGATTGCCAAGCACATCTAAACCCAAAACCAGAACGTACATCTGCTTGATAGCCTAAAACAAAGACACAAACACACTTAAATAATATAGCTAATAGGGTTCCTGTAGCTCAGCTGGTAGAGCATGGCATTAGCTGCGCAAAAAGGTAATGGTTTTGATTTCCAGGAAACACAAATAATGATATGCTACAAGCTACAATTACAATTTGTGTGTGAGGGTCAAAGGTCACCTGTTTGGAGTAGTGACGGACCACCTCCCACTGCAGCTGCTGGGTGGTTCGGAACTGGTACGTCAGCTCAAAGAAGGCCAGCCTAGAGAAACACATTCATTACTTCACATCCCACTATCTCCACTCCAGATTTTGAAATGTACTTTACACTCACCAATCCTTGAATATCTCTAGTAATACAATAGAACTGTCATGTTTATCAAATTGTGGTAAATAACCAAATGTTTGGTCATAATTTGCAGAAAACACTGTAGGGGAAATTGTGTATAGATTACATGTGGACCTAACAAGAGCAACTTCTTAATGTCAGTTTGCTTAAAACCTCAGTGCATATTTTTTCATTACGTTCCTTTCCACTAGAGGGCAGTGTAACAGCAGAAACACTGGAGGAAGTTATTCGCTTGCTCGTCTACAACATCTAACCACTTGTGAAATCCAGAAATACCAGAGGTGTGATTTGAGGGTTTGGCTCAGACTGGAATGAGGAACTTGAGGCTAATACAGCCACAGCTGGAGACTTCTTATGTGTGACTACAAAACAACACTCTCTGCCCTCTTAAGAATGATACATGCACATACTGAAGACACAATCACTTAGCGTTCAGTTTTTATCTTATTAAGTGTATCTGAGCTTCAAACCTAAAATAGACTAATAATCACACCATCTCCAAATAATGTTTTTCTAATGGGTGTATAATGAGAATCTATGTATTAAAGGTGCATTATGCGTGATTTTGAGTTACATCATTCAGACTAGGCCCCTCCTCTCAGGCGGAACACAGCTAAAAAGCCACACCCCCGTTCCTCACCTGCATGGTGTTATTGGCTGGTGCTACACACCCACTGGCCAAAGGTTACAGCAGGAAATGTCCACAAAACCCCAAAACAATAAACCAATTAAGAAAGAATTTTGAGTGTTAGTACTTGAAGAGGACGTCCTGAGCGTCTGTGAGTGTAGCTCCGATACTCTTCAGCAGCAGGTTGAGAGACTGAACAGGAATGACCTCCGTCTCCCTCTCTTTCTTGTTTCCATCTTCACCCGCGGTGCTCAGAGAGAAACTCAAATGAAGCTGCCACATATAACACACATAATGTCACATAAACAAGCATCAGATATTAGCCAATCAAATAACTGACATTTCATATGCAGCTATTTTGGAGCAGGGAAAATGCATCATAAGTGAAGCTACAAAAACAATTTCACTGCTATTGTTGTGTTTGTGTTGTCAGGGTTTTGGTAACTGACCTTTATGGGAGAGATGTGGAAGTACTCGTACAGGCTCATGGGGGACGTGTCTGTCGCTGAAACATGATTTAACTCCGTCTTTAGATACTCAATGTCCTTCTCAAACAACTCCACCTACAACAACACAACAGACAGACAGATTTTTAACAAGACTGATATACTCCACTGTGGTCCAAAAAGGTATCTGGCCACTTTGGGACACTTTAGCCACACAAAAAAATGTTAAAGAACATCATTACAGTAGATTACATACAAATTACCAAGTGACATTTGCTGATTAATGAAGCTGTATGTTTCTTAGAAATAATGTCCTTTTCTTGAAATGTCTTTTAACCAGCATGTGATGTTTAGTGGATGTATTATATAAAGCCCCCCTCAACTTCACACAAACTTCCTAGATAATATCAAGTTTTCAAATGCTCCACTAATGTTTGACTTATAAGCATCAAAATACTCTTTGTCTTCATTTATGCAAACAGCATGTTTCTTTATTTTTTCTTAATAAAACAATAATTCTTGTGAAATATTTGCTTGTTAGGTGCATTTGTGCCAAAACTGTTTGATATTTTGAGGCCATTATATGATTTACTACATATGTCAATAATTAAAGCAATCAGTGTGAAGTGTGTAATAAGTATCGCTAATGTGCAACAGTAGACATCAGGGCAGCTCAGAGGGCTTGTGTTGTACGAGTGTTACCTCTTGTTCTGATGTGACGGCACTGGCGTGCTCGGCAGTGAAGAGCTCTAGTATGGCATACAGGAACCCAAGATCCAATCGCAGGTCCATCTCCTGAATCAACACCTTAAAATATCTGCAAGATCAAATAAATCTGTCATTATGGAACTTGAAACATGTTGTGTGCTGTATCTTTAAACACTGAGCACATGACTGAGAGTAAAGCTGTGCCCTTATTACACGACATGTATTGCACGAAAAAATATTGCAGCACTGCTCAAAAACAACAATTGGCCATGTTGTCATAGCAACACACATGCAACACTACAGAGCACCAATTTCAAGATCCCTCACCCACAGCGCTAAACAGTTTTCTGTGCTGAACTTGTTCCACCCATCGTTCACACTACAGGATTACATGGCGATATCAAACATGCATGAAAAATCAGAGCACTTGTGAGAGCTCAAAATATGCTCAGATCGCATCTGTTTGTACTTAACAGGGGTCGTCATTCCGGGTTTTGCAAAACTGGACAAAATGGTGTAGTGAGGGCACAACTTAGGAGACAATGAGAGAAAAAAAAAAAGGGTAAAAGACACACTTGATGCGCAGAATGTCCGAGTGTCCGGCTGCTCTGGTGATGATGCTGACGTCAGCGAGCGGTTTCGGCTCTTTAATCAAAAAGAAACGTTTATGGAACAAACATGACTAACATTTTCAAATTATTTAGACATAAAACAAGCAGAAACACTTTTACACATAATAGGTATATGAAATATGTTAACATTTTCTGCCTCCAAGAAGAAAATGTGAAAATATTGTCAGAAACTGTGGTAACCATAGCGACTGACCTGAGTCCATGCTGACTGACTTGGGTGGTTTTATGGGGTAGAACACAAATGGAAAGATGGCTCCAGGCAACTGATTCTGGATCTGTAGAGTAAACAGAAAAACATTTTATGATCTTAATATGGTCTTGTATTGGAACATCACTTCAGCTCAGTTGCTCAAAACCTAGAACCAGATTATTTTGGCTAAATTAAGATGCATTATTCAGATGAGATCTTTGCTTTGCTGACTGGCTGCTGTAAGAGTGTGAATGTGGCTTCTAATAGTAGCTCTGATAGTTTGACTGTTATGCATGCTGTTATCAACTGATAAAGTGTGAACAGACCTGAATCCTGTTGATCTGGACTCGGTAGGTTTTCTGACGGGCAGAGACGCTGTACTCCACCTTCAGTGCAGGCAGGAAGTTCCTCCTAACAGGTGCATCAAAGGGCTGCAGCATTCTCATGTCCACCCCATTAGCAGCAAATAACACCTGACCAACACACATCCAGATGAACAGAGAACATCATGGCCATCCTTGTCCCTGACTTTAAATCTACAGTGTGTAACTTTTATGTCAATAACTTTACCAAACGGAACTACAGAAATAATAACTGCTTTCAAACTGTTTTCTCAACAGACATAGACTGCTTTTAGAAAGGCTATGTGTGCAACTGGTCAGAAAATGGTTGCCATTTTAAAGAGGCCATATCATGGAAAACACAATTAAATTAAATTAGTATCATGTAGAGAGTACCATGCAGTCCACCCAGAACATAGTGAAACAGGATTTCAGAATTGGTCATTTACAAACTGTCACAGTACTGATGTCAAAACCATAAGCAAATTGGCATATGATCACCCACACTCCACAGTAAACCTCACTTTATTAATATCTAACAGTTTTCAGGACATAAAACCACTGAGACATTCCTCAAAATATCTTCTATTGTGTTCCACAAAAGAGAAAAGTCATAAGTTTGGAATGACAATGAAGGAAACATTTATTGGTGAATTGTCTCTTTAACAGACCTGAATTGGACCCTGTGAGCACTGACCTGGTAGTCATTCTCTAGGTCAATGACAGCGCTGTCCACTGGGCCGGTCTCCATGTACTCTTTGTAGCGGTCCTCCAACATCGCAGCCTCTTTACCACTCAAAACCTTCCATCGGCTGCGTTTCTTAAGTTTAGTCTCCCACACCACATCAGAACTGACCAACACACACAATTGCTTTAATATGAACATACTGTAGTGCAACATAAAGTATCTTCTGACGCAGATTATTAATTATTAATTAATTATTAACATTTTTCTATAACATTAGCCCATGTGAACCCAACCTGGTGATGCCAATGAAGGCCACTTCCTGGCTGTGGGTGTTGTTGACCAATGAAACGCCAATGTTTTGTAATAACACACTGATTTCTTGTTGAGCCACCTCCATTTTCTCACTGTCGCAAATGAGCTTGTAAACACGGCGATCTGTGGTGAAAAGCGCCACACGTTGGAGGCCTTCATAAAACGACATGACAAACAGTTTCCCCTCCTTGTTCACGTCCAACAATTGGTCCTGGAGAAAAAATAGAGACCCAGATGAGCACTCAAACTATTCACATTAATCCGAGTTTTATTTCAGCCTTCATGCTATTTTTCTAATATAACTGCAGAGAGGTGAGACAGTAATTGGAGGAAAAAAGAGAAACGAATCTGAAAATGTTGCGAGCCAGATTGGATATAACATCACCCACATGAACACCATAACACATTGCTGGCCTGTAGGCCACGGTTCCAACTAGCAATGCAAACCATTGCATTACAGTTTTTTTATTATTTAAAAAAAAACAACAATATTCATAAGTGAGGCTGCAATCCATAACTTGATTTTGTAACTTGAGACGCACGAGTTTTGAAACTCTGAAAGGAAGCTGTTATATACTTGCTCAATAACTGATTTCTGATTTTTAACCTAGTCACAGATTGCAGCTTTAAAAGCAGATAATATCAATATTTTATTAATAACTAAAGAAGCCTGCAAAATTAAAATAAAACGCCATTAAATGCCACCTGTAAATATAAATTGTTTTGAATTCACCAAACCAAGTATTTTTAATATCTTTTTTAGAAAGTTGTACAAGTTTGGAGTGACATTAGGGTAGGTAAATAATGACAGAATTTTCCTGTATGGGGGAACTATTCTATTACAAAAACTTAAACCAAAAACACTAAAAAACTAAACTTTAAAACAGTCAAAGTAGATTTAATTGAGCTGTACTGTATCTCACCTCTTCACTCTTGAGTTCTCCTTTGAATGTGCCCCATTTCCAGCTCAAGATTCGCGAGCCGGTGGGCTCGGCCCAGGTGTAGTACACTGCCTGACCTGGACCCAGCTCATCCATTTCTGCCTGAGAGCTGCAAGGAGACCACTAGTAAATATTTTTACATGATTAAACAGTCTCCCATAAACACAACATTACACATGCTACTATAATCGCTTAACTGTACAACACACAAAATCTACTGTTTAAAAGCCAATGTTAGTTGCAAAAATATACTGTTGATAAATGTTGCAATGATATTTCCTGATTACTTTATGAAGTAAAGTTTGTTTGAAGTAAGACATTTAATAAGTTCTGCTTGAAATCAACAGCAGCCACAAGAGACAGGCACTCAAAAGTGAACACTGCAGCATACAGAAACCAGAGAAACTACTGTCCTGCGGTTCATACCCAAGAATAAATCACATACAGGCAGTTTAACAGTTGAGAATACCACAGGATACCACACAACACTTCCCTCAACAGAAGCCATACAAACAAAACCAAAATATCCAATGAAAGAAAAAACACTGAGGTTTTGCACATGCTCTTCTCCACACAAGCCGGAGCTCCACTGAGACACGAGACTGTAGCATTCTCATTGGTTAGTGATTGAAAAAGATATTTAAGACAGACATAAGAACAGTGACCAGAAGCAAGTTGGTAAATTTTCAGCCAAGGGCAGCCTATAAAATGTACAAAACGGCATAAACTCATTAAAAACGAGAAAGAATAACTGTCAACTACAGACTCCTATATTACACTCTGTGGGAGAAATGACAGTTGAAGAAAACTTTGGATTTTGGACAGATGAAATGCAGTACAACAAAGAATGGACAGATAATTCCCATATGAGCTCAAAAGGAAAGAAAAGGGAAATCTTCACGCATCTGTTTCAAGACTGTGAGAGTGTGTGTTTGTGTACCAGAGGGACTCGGTCTCGTCCCCTATTGATAAAGAGATATCCAGTATCTCAGAAGCTTTCTGCTGCTTGTAACTAGAAGACATAAAAGGACAAGTGACACAAATGTAACAAAATAAAACATACAGGAACACATGTAGCAAACATTAACTGACACAAACACTGCAAAGACTACACAGTAATGGATTAAAGTGTAAGTCTGAGTGACTGTTGGAAGTGATGTTAAAGGAGAAGGTTTGTGTTTCACTGTATTAACAATAAATCCACAACACCAGCATATTAACAGACAAACAGAGTTTGCTTAGACTGATTGAAAACACAATAAAATATGAACAATAAAAACACCACACAAAAACAGAGAAGGGGTTTTTAAAGTCAAAGACAGTGGGCCTCCCTTTTTTGAGCGACTTACACAAACACCCCCCCCACACACACACACACACATTTCTTCAAGAAGCTTATTTTGCTTTAGTGTAGTTTATATAGAAATGATTTGTTTTATCCACATTGCTTTACGAGTTACAGACAGATAAAAAGCCTATTGTGCTTTATGTGTTTCTCTGAATGATGCAGTCAAATTTTTTTTATCTGTCTAAAACAGTCGTAATACTCGGCTATAGCATATTGGTATCAATTATGAATTAGTGAAAATGCAGTTTTTATGTAACTATTGTTATTCAAAAGGTCTGGTTAGGGAGTCCAGTGGGGAAGTCTAGACCTAATCTCCTTTATTAAGGACTAAAATACAGAACTGACAACTGTATTCTGCTGCTGTGTGAACAAATGTGGCCTAATTGTTTCCCTGCTGCACAGAGACTTCTAAGAGTCCTCTGGCATGCTCTGGTGATACTCTGGGGAGGCGTGCACCACACTTTGAAAACCCCTGACACAAACAATCATAATAAAACTTACACATCTTACACAAGACAATATTCTGACTTTCACACTCAAAAACAAAAAGTAACTGCAGTCAAATAATATGAGTTTACTAGAGGACCACTTGGTGAGCATGTCCATTATCCAAGATCACCTACTGGAAGACCTGAAATACTGACATACACTGACATACTTACCCCAAAAATTAGCACTTTGAAGGTACAGACCCACTATTTTCTCAATTTGAGTTACATTTTGGACTGCTTTTCTAAAGCATTGTATGTTTTAGAAAATGTTGTGCCTGTGTTGTATTTTATGATAGTTTTATTGTCATATTTTTGGCCATATGTTTGACAACCACTGGTCAAGGTTGATTCCAGCTGTCTGGCATTTTAACTTGACATTGTAATACATAACATATACAAACACAGGGTAAAACAGTTAATTTTGTGTGGAGCCTATTTTTTTATTTAGACTAAATTATTTCCTATCAGTACCCTTAGTCAAACTACATTGCAACCTTTTATGCAGAATACTGGATGCAATTTTTTCTAATCAGGTTGCATTGTGGGATTTAGTTATCACAGAAGAATAAAGCTTAAAATCTGTCCAAAAACTAACATCAGAATTTTGCTGTTCACTGTTTGGTATTTGCATAAGAAGTTATATAATGTTCCCTAGATGGGCTGCTTTCTACATTTTGGAACCCAGGATTAAGCAGACAGAACCGCACCAGGATACGGTTCCTCTCACCTTTGGTGGAACTGTAGTGTCTGATCTTTTGTGTGGTTGACGAGGAGGAACGGAGCCGCACCGTCATGGTAATCAGAGAACCGGATCACGGCCGAATGTTCTGTCAGATTCACATCAACAATAATGCCACCCAGCTGCAGAACAAATAACAACAAATTAAAGAACAGCTTGTCTATGTGTCCATGTTTCTCAGTCTGTGTATGATAGTTAATAATATAATAATAATACAGTTTTGTCCAGGTGGAGCAAAAGACAGTTCTCCGGTTGGTGGAAATCAAAAGCCCGTGGAGATGACTGACAGCCTTCAACTTTGACTTGAAGCTTTTTTGAGTCTCTTTCTGGCCAAAATGGAACAGCAGCCTAAAAATGACACCAATGATTTACAAGTTACAGACAATAGTTCAGGCCCACAAATCTGAGCTGACGAATTAAACTTCTGTCTGTTCATAACACCATCCTATCACATGGCTTCAGAAAACCTGAATCTTAGAACAATGTTTTTTTCTCTATTTTTGAGCTTGAGAAAAGCTTAAAAATTTTAAATTCTACTTTGTGTTCCAAGGTAAAAACAACAGAATACATATTTGAAATGACATAAGGTTTTGTTTTTATGTTTGAAAGAACTATTCGTTTAATATTTCCCCAGATGCAGTTATTTTCTGGACCTGTCCGGGTTGGGCCTCTGTCCAGTGTTCCTGACCCTCCTCACAGACTCTGATCATGTGCTTGGTTCTGTTCACCAGCATGTAGAAGGGCAGAAATGTCACCAACCGCGTCAAACTAAAGCTGGAAGCATCTATCTTCACCCCAACCTGCCATCAAACCACAAGATCACGAAACATATTCATCAACACAAAATCCCATTTGATTTTACTTCCATAATGTGCCATATTTCTGAGTTAAATCGAATAATTATCAAAAATAAATAGACAAAAATAAATTTTTAAAAAATAAATAATGACCTATAGATTTTCATTATCCTTTATTTATTGCGGAAGGTCTAAAAATGCTTATTAAAAAGAAAAGAGTGTTTTTTTGTATTATGTTTGTATTACATTTTATATTATCAAATTTTAGGGCAGATATTGATAACTGATAATTTTAACAGTCTTCAAAATGTCGTGCACCTGTATTCAATTCTGATGACTGTGATAAATGAGTTCTCACCAGGTAATCCTTCTGTCTGCCTTTGCATTTGACATCACCGTAACTGCCAACCGTGTCAATGGAGAAATCATCCGATAATTCACTTTCTGAAATCATTAAGCGAATCTGTAATAAAGAGCAATAAGAGACAGCTGAATGCAATTACGTGTTCAAAACAATGAATCAAACACCTGAACGCTGACTGGATGCTTGGCAACATTCAAACCTTGTTGTTCTGCAGGAAGTTGCGAGGCTTGAAGGAAAACAGGAGGGGCATGTCGTAATCCTTCGGGTGTTTGCGATGAATATCATCTGCTTTATACTGCAACAGTCTGCCCGTCTTATTCACCATCCAGTACGGTGAGTGGATGGCTACGACCAACTGACCCTCCTCCTTCTTAACATGGACTGCAATGTCTAGCTCCGCCCTTCCCTCCATTTCCTCGTCTGATTGCAGTGAGCAGAATTTGATGAAGCTGATCTCTTCTTGGTCACTGCTGAGATTGTACTGGGCTTTCCAGTCCTGCTGCAGATATCCTAGGAGTTTCAACTCCAGAATGGAAAAATCCATGATAGCTGTGTGGATTTGCGATGAGTGTCCCTCTTTTAGCACAGTGGGGGTAGAATCTTCATTACCCTATAAATTAGAGAAGCAAAACTTTAACAAAAAGTTTTTTTTTTTTGAGAAAAGTTTGATTGTAGTTTTAATTTTTTAAACGTCTGCAAGTGAAAACCAAATTATAGTGAAAAAAATTCCTAAGAGCAGCATTTGCTATTATTAAAGTCTAGATTATTGTTGTTCAAATTAAACTAAAATATAATTTTTGACCCCAAAAAGACATATGCTTCGACTCCAACATGCAGCACTCATATGCAACACTGAACAAACTATTATATAAATAAGTGCACTAAACAAACATACCACAAAATTGTATATACATATAAAGCTTGTTAGTTTGCCATTTTGCTTTTTAAATTTAGACACTTGGTTGATCAAATTATTAAAATGTGTGTAAAATAATTACATAAAAAAATCATATTCAAGCGATAAAACTAATGAAAAGACCTCATATGTGACTCTGAGTACAGCTACTGCAGGACCTCTAACAGTTCCTCAGGACTTCCTCAGAACTGTACCTTTAATTTGAAGGTGAGGGGGTATGGCAGAAGATTCCGGAGGAGAACAGTGGGCCACAGGTGCAGAACAATGGGCTTATCAAACTCTTCAGAGCTGTGTGACATCACAGTGTCTGGAAGAGGAACCATGTTGATCTTCATCATCTGGGCGCCGTCTCCATGAAGATGGCAGGTTTTCTGCAAACACTCTCCAGGTTTCTGAATCACTTCATTATAAGTGAAGCCCTCTGAGTGGTCGTACTGTTCCTCACCCTCAGCAACAGGCTGCAGGCTCAGCTCAGCTCTGATTGACAAAGACTTAAAGTCAAAACTTTGTACTAAGTTCAAAAATAGTGTCTAACAATTCTCTAACCATATTCTCTAACAATAGAAATAGTTCAGAAATAGTCAGTGGCTTTAAAGCTGGTACAGTGAGTCTTGACGTAGTACGTTTGAATGTGCAGATGAGATTGGAGTGTTATGGTGAGAGAAATTTTGTGAATAACAATTACAGTTTTGGTCTATTCCTCACACACAGCTATTGAATGCCTTCACAAGACTCAGAATGTAGTGCAAAACCTTTAATTTTTTAACAATTCTTTTTTTATATATAAGCTGTAGCGTGTTGGGTTGGTTAAGAACTTGCAATTAGTACATACAGCAAATGGATATGTTATAACTGACCTGTAGGAGCCCAGTGGCACACAGAACTCTTCTGTAGGCAGAGAAATACCCAGACAAACAGAACCCTCATACACGTGGAACGGCACTGAGAAGTGATTGATGATCTATAAAATCAATACAAAAGACAACATGACCAAATTGTTG
>JAZGTK010006019.1:0-21450 GCA_036877625.1 Ambastaia sidthimunki
GATGCTGAGTGGACAGTCAATGGAGCACTCCAGCTGTCCTAAAATATTCAA
The DNA here is from genome assembly GCA_036877625.1 of Ambastaia sidthimunki. Classification (NCBI taxonomy): domain Eukaryota; kingdom Metazoa; phylum Chordata; class Actinopteri; order Cypriniformes; family Botiidae; genus Ambastaia; species Ambastaia sidthimunki. The sequence continues at coordinate 52 of JAZGTK010006019.1, forward strand.
TATGGGTCATTTCTGTTATGCATTAACCTATCTTTTGAACTCTGTAGTTTTGGTAAAAATGAATATGATTGGGTTGCAATTTTCAATTTGTTATCTCCAAAGCAGGGAAAGTATTTAAAACCTCTGTATTCACATATTTGTGATTTTGTGACAATAGAAAGCTTGTGTGATAGTTACATGTTCTTTCAAAATTGTGTTTAAAGCAATGTGCATTTTTACAAATATTTTATCTGGTATTTTATGGTATAAATTATGGAAACATAAAAAAGTAATGCAGAGTAGAAATACCTGTACCTCATTCAATAATGTGACATTTTAGTCACTGCACAACACTTATATAGACAAACTATTAACCTATTTAATTTAAATGCCTGTAGTTTAAATGTCAGACTGTATATATTCTAGCAGAAGAATGACACTTAATTACTCTGTTAGTTTATTTAAATGTTTTATTTGCAATGTGTGTCACAAAGTGTTGCTAATCTATTAACCGTAATGTAAATGCAGGAAGGTATTGCTGACTGTGCTATATTGTGAATATAGTCAATTATGCACAATATAGCACAACATCTCATACTTTATTACCTATATAAAATTCTGCATTTAACAACTGTTGCTTTTTTTAGGAAAAAGTCTGTTTAAATGCAAGCTTTTCTGTCAGTGATGGCTTTAGTTTGACAGAATGAAAGAAAGAAAGTGAGGGAGAGTGACTTTAGTGAGAGAGAAATTGTGAGGCATGGAGCTGACAGACATTGTGTGACACATACTGTAGAACAAGAGAATAAAAAGAGGAGAGAGAAAAGATGATTCAGACCAAAGACATGTTGACACAGGTTGGGGGGGGTGTAAAGCTATCAATCAACAACACAACTCAATTTATTTTCAAGGAATACATGTTTGCAGATATTTGAATCCTCCTACATTCTCCTTAACAAGTTAGCTACATTGCAGTCAAAGATCACATATCCACAGGCCGCCCACAGCCTGTTTACTGACATTGTCAAAACGTACTCAGTTTTGACACTTTGTAGCAAGTAAACTACGTATGACTAAGATAATTATATATTTTCCGTGCATTTTAAGTTTGTGAAATAATTGGTGCTTTTTATACAGACAGAATTTATAATTTTTTCCATTTCAAACTGATTTCACTCTACCTGTGGCTCAGACAGTCTCTTCTTTGGATGTTTGTGAATAGAATAAGCTCCAGAGTGGACCAGAGTTTATGCTGTTAGTCCAAATTATAACTACACAAGACTAAAATGGCTACGCTGTCTTTTTGCATAAATTAACATTTTGCTATGCTGATGTGTTTGGTGTTGCCATCTGGCACAGTAAAAGCGCAGAACCGTCTGTTCTTTACTCTTGAAATTAGTAGAGGAATAATGGTGAAATGCAGTCTGATTACAATGAACACAAATCTCAAAGGATTTTAGATATGTCTGCTGGTTTGCAAAACAGCCCATATGAAAGTCAGAAATGAGATCTTTTAAATGTCTTAATTGTTTTCCCTAAAGAAAGAGAGAGACCTTTACTTAAATCACCTGCTGCTCATATTTGTCTACTGAGAAACACAGCCCATTAATCTCACTGTAGACTGTAGAGTTCTGAAGTCAATTCTGTGCATGCGTTTGAAAATGAAATTGTTTGTGCTGTGTGTAATACATGATTAAATTGTATTTACAAGCACTTCTTACGGTATATATGCATATATATAAGACAAAGTTATTTCAACAAACATTATTATTGTATCCACATGCTTCATGCAATTGTTGTCTTGATCTCTAGATCTCTAGAATGTTCTAGATGAGCAAGATCTAAGAATTAAATATAAATATGACACATCCATGTGTAAACAGAATCTATTTACACTTTACCGATTGTGTATGATAATAATTGCCTGAACATGTAAGGATTCAACCAGCTATTGAAGGTAAACATATGTATTTAAATGCTAGTGCGATATACAGATGATCCTTGTATCTGTCTTTTATAATAATGCTGTTGCCTCATTTTGTTAAAGCAACAGTGATTAAATGGACACTGTAAAGCACCTTTTTCAAAGTGTACGTGCATGTTTTTGTGTATAAAGCAGTGCTATTGATGTGCTGTACAGGTATCATCAGAACGGCTCTGGCAGATATGGATCGTGAGGCGAAGGAACATTATTCAGTAGTGATCCAGGCTAAAGACATGGCAGGGCAGGTGGGTGGGCTGTCTGGTTCCACCACGGTCAACATCACGCTCACCGACGTCAACGACAACCCACCCAAGTTCCCTCAGAGTGAGTAATGCTAGTAATGTTTGCCGCTGTTGCATTCACTAAGAAAACTAAATAAGCTGGTAACATACTGCTTTCATTAGAGTCTCTCCTGAGGACCACAGTTGGCTCTGTTACAAATTCTGATGAGCTACCTCCATAGGCCGCAATTTTAGGCATTTTGCTCGGCAACATCAAGGCTATGATGCCCCCCTGCTGGAAAATCCAGTTTAAGCTTGTAGCTGTGTTTTGGAATACAGCAGCTTGTTTCTATTTGGTCCAAGCAGGCCAATGGCTGGTTGACCAGCTTTCATTCCAAACCTATTTTAAAAGCAGCTGAAAACAGCCTAAGCCAGTTTGTTGGTCCAGTTGCTCTTTTAAAAAGCTAATATACCGCTTAAACCAGCTAGAAACCAACTACTGTCACCCAAAAACAGTACCTACCTACTTAAGCTAGATCTTCTAGCAGGGAACTAGACCGATATTCAACCACTACTAAGCTGTCTGTTCCAAGCTAATCTTTTTAGTAGGGTCTCAGCACACCTAACCCCATACGTAATACCTGTGAAGAAAAAAGGTTTTATTCCAGATGGCTAGTGTACATTTCGTTAGTATCTGTTAAATTGGCCTTTTTAAAGAAAATTGCTAATGTAATATCCACTCCTGAGCTCTCCAGCCAGACTGAACTTTCCAAAACCATTCTGGAGACGCTGAAGGACTCCTTGATTATTATGCTTTAGATGTTGGCAAAAAGAAACAGAAATAACTTGACCTCGCTTTTTTCTTTTATTCTTCATCCGCCACAAATATCCTCATTACTTCTTGAAGGCTAACCATACTGTACGCTATTGTATTGTACCAAACTCTTTCTCACAGTGAGTTTTCACACTTTCTCCAGACGTTCATTATAACGTTCTGTTGGATTTCTCAAGGGTTGCTTATGGATACTATATAATTATCCAATAGAGATGGAAAACTACCTTATGTAGACACAGTCTGGCGCTAACAGATGACTCATCGTAAAAATGTGCTCTGTGGTTTAATATTTTACCATTAATTAGTGTGAGGAGAACAGAGACATGAACAGCATGGTTTATTGTGTAAGAATCCAATTATGTGTCTTGGATCTCAAGCCTTAGAAGTCTTATTTTTATCTGCATAAATAAAATGCAACACTAGGGTGCCGGAAGTATAAAGCCAGTTTATGTTGTCCATGGAAACAATTTTACAAAACATTTTTTGCATGTGACAGATGCTTTTATCCAAAATAGTATTCAAAATAATTTTTATACATTTGATGACATTCATGTCTTGCATGTCATGTCTACAATACGCTCCAAGATAAGTGATCGTATGTGCTTCTATTAAAGCCACAAAATAATGTGTTTAATTACCATAATCCTTGTCATAATAATTGCAGCAATATTATTATGTCATAATAATAAACGCAAAAGACCTCATTGGCTGCCACCTGCTTCCATGATCTGTAAGATTACTGATATATTTGTGTACACTTTAATATTTTCTAAAATATGTATATATATATATATATATATAAAGTCTACACAAACATATCAGTTTTTTTTGTAATTATAAAGAATTGAATTCTGTCTCTTTTTAAAATGTAATTATTTGTAGTGTTGTGATTCATCAGTGTTTTTGGTTCAAGTTTGAAACTTCTAGAACCTGTTGAGAACTGTCACACTCGCTTGCATTCGTTCTCTGTTTTTACTGGGTGGAATGTTGGTTTGCCGGTGTTAGCGGTGATAAAATATTATTAACACCCGTCTGGAAAAGCTCAGTGCAGTGTGACTCGCACAGCATCACAGCTGAAAAAAGTGCATCATGACAGCTGTGTTTCAAAATAGCATCTAGTCAGTCTAACCAAACACCAAGCCAGCTTTTGTTTTTGTCTGCAGAGAATTACCAGGTGTTTGTCCCTGAGTCGTCACAGGTGGGGAGGCCTGTGGGAAAGATCAAAGCCACTGACGAGGACATCGGAATCAATGCAGAGATTAAATACAGCATTCTGAACCCAGAGGGGGCTGCAATGTTTTCTATTTCCACAGACAAAGACTCTAGAGAAGGGATTATCACACTGAGAAAGGTATTAAAGTCATTTTACTGGTCTAAGACAGTCATTATGGCATATACAGTACTTAGGGTTAGGGCTTTTTCTAACTCTTTTAAACATTCACACCTTTTATCAATTTAATTCTCCACTAACCATATAACCATGAACAATATTTCTTGTTTAAATGTCATAAACATTTCCATCAAAATGTAATTTCCACTACACCTCAAATCATATTGTGTTCAGTAGCATTTTGTGGTGGACATCACACTTTAAAAAATTTTAGATATCCATGGTTTGGCCTCATAGACTTTCAAAAATCTTATAGACTTTCATTAAAGTAACCATCTAGCAAACACCCTGAACACTCTAGCAACCGTATAGCAACACGCTAACAACACTCTAAACTTCTTAGCAACTACATAGCAACACACCTGCAACACCTTAGTATTGTTACAGCGAGCTTTACACGCGAAAGCACAACTTTCATTTTCTTTAGAAAGCATGAAAAACTCCTCTGTATAATTATTGTAATGAATGCCTTAGAAGGAATATATAAACATTTGATGTAGGCAGTGAAGCCAACAGAGACTTAGCAGTATGAAGAAATAGCATAAGCAGCCAACGCGGTAGTGCATGAAACCTCATTAGAAAGTTCAGAACTCCAGTGAATCTAAATAACCTCTGAATTGTAATAAGGTTTTTTTTTGTTTTTCACACTTTCACTCCATTTTCCGGAGTTCTTCAAAAAAGATAAAGAATAAAAAAGGAGACATAGTTATCATTATATAGTCAAGATATTTAAAAAAGACACAATATCTTAAGATACACACAGAGCTCTCACAGATATGCTAACAGATATATAATCTGTCCAGTCAGACAGGGTCAAACAGATGTCTCCCTCACTACACGCCTGAACTGCTCATTAATAGCCTCTTTTCTGTATTCTGAGCTTCTTCAATTTCAGTCTTTGTCCCAGAGGTCGGGAAAGCTGTAAATTCAGTGAATACTGAGTTTTCCAAAAAACAATCATGTAGATAAATGCCTACCAGATCTGTCAGGCGAGAGGGCCAATGAAGGTCAGGCAGGTTTCACAGTGTTTACTGACCTCACCCCATCTAGAGAGTGATTTAACCTCTATGCTCCAAAAGCAAAAATGACTGACCTTAATATATTCTCTGTATATAACTGTGTTGTGTACTTGAAGCTACTAGAAGTCACCAATCAAAACAGCTTAAACTTACTGACTCAAAGAGTCACTTTTCTTAAAGGAGAAGTTTACCAAAAAAATAAAATTTTACTATCATTTACATTTATTATTTGTGGAATTTCAGAGCCCAGTTTACTTTTACTGTAAGAGAAACATGCTATTGCATTACTTTTAGATTTATGTTTGGTGTTTTGCACTAAACTGCAAGAAAAACATGATGGTGAGTAAATAATTAAAACATTTTGGCGGTAAACTACTTCTTTTAAGTCTTTAACTTCATCCATCGAGAGTGTGCCAGACACCCAAAGCTGTAATGGAATAACTAACACCTTTCAGCATATCAGAAAAAAGAAAAACATACTTTATAATCCAATTTAGTTTCCTGTTCTCTATTCTTAGCCTCTTAACTATGAAAAGAAGAAGCAGTACAGTCTTCACATCGTGGCTGAAAACACACACCTGGACCATCGCTTCACCTACCTGGGGCAGTTTAAAGACGACGCCACACTAAAGATCACAGTTGGAGACGTGGATGAGCCCCCGGTCTTCTCAATGGATTATTACATTATGGAGGTGTACGAGAACGCCAAGGTCGGGACAGAGGTGGGAGCAGTCACGGCTAGAGACCCAGACAGCAAAAACAGTCCAGTAAGGTAAGAAGATGTCTGCACTGGCAAATCGCCCCCCCTCTCTCCCTCTGTCTCTCCCCTCTCTTCACACATCTCTGTGTAAATGTTAAATTTAATGGGATGACATTGAGTTTCTGTGACATGTAAGGATCTTTCTCTCTGCTTTGACTCATTGTGGAGGATGTTGTTAATTAGAACAGTTTAAATAGCCTGTGATAGTGTGTTAGTGAAACACTGCTGCCAAAGGCTCATTTAACCCCACACACTAATGAATGATAGCCTCGCTCATAAACACATCCTTCAGTTTCCATGAAACGCTACACAGAAAAGTCTCTAACAAATTCGGTATTTTATAACACCTGACAAACACATTGTGACCTTACACTGCCAGCTACTATGAATGTCATTGTGTGATTTATATTGTGACAGCTTTTATTATGAATTTACTAAATGGAACTGACATACTGTAAAGGGTATACAGCTTAACCTTGGGTTCGAGTCATTTAAAGTCACCTCTCTATTTCTTTGTTTCTTGGGGTATGTTTCGCAAAAGTATTGACAGAGTGGATTGATAATGTTTTAGTCTCTGTTTTAATGTTTTAGTAATATGCATGTGTGTTTAAACAAGTTAATAAACGTGCATTGTGGAATCACAAAATCAGTTTGGGACCACATAATAGAGTATGAACAGTGTAAAAAAAAAATACAAATAAGTTGTATTTTCATTAATAAAGGAATAATATATTTTTTTATTTTCAATAAAAATAAGTAATCAGATAATTTTTGGATTCAATAAAATGATTTTACTAACTTTTTTATTCAATTATTAATTGTTTTAAATGGAAGTGGATGAAGTCCATACAAAACATAAAATATGCAAAGAACACTGGGAGTAATGAACCATTCCCCATGTGCATATGCTCTTCTGCAGCACTCTTCTCCACAGCAGGGGCGGATGAAATGATTTGGGGGCCCTAGGCACAAAGAGAACCGGGGCCCTTCTCAAATGTTTTGTTCTCCCCGTTGTCCAGTTTGCACAGTGGTGGTTTTCTGCTCTTCATTTTGTTTGGTGGTAGATGTAGACCTAATTAAATTTATTGCCCATGATGATTTTACATGAATAGTTCATTTATTTTAGACTGCCGGGCTTAATATGTTTCTGAGAAACCATCTGTTATTGTACAATGCTTCCACAGAGTTGAAGCTCATTTGTATTTTTATAGGGCCCTTAGCATCATGAGCCCTAGCCGGCTGTCTGTCTGTGCCTGGTGTTAAGTCCACCCCTGCTCTGATGCAGCTTATCAAAAAGAAAACAAGTGTAATGTCAAGGACAGTGCAGTGTTAGTGGGATGCAACCTCTGGTTTATTAGGTTTTTTTTGTAGTGGTAGTTTGGAGGGTGTGTTTTTAAGCTTTCTTTGAATGCACCATCACAGTCAGTGTGTGATGGAAGGGTTGTGACTCTTATGCAGATTATCATTGTTTGAGTTTGGGGAGATTATTAGTTTCGTACAATCTGTAAGAGAAAACAAAAGACCATTTGTTGCATTTTTGTTTTTCTTGATGTTAATCTGGTGCTGCCTTGAAAAAAACTGCATGACCATAAAAAAAAAAAATTCATGACCATAAAAGAGTTTGTACTGTGCTGTTTCCATTAACTTCTGTCTTACTCAGAAAATAAAAAGACATAAAATTTTAAGAATCAGCATTAGTGTGATGAAAAATGATGAAAAAAGTTTCTGTTATCTCTTTAGTTTTGTTCTAACCCTATATAATAATGCATTAGATTATTATCATATTTCGTGCAAAGCATTTGTTTCAGACATTCCGGTAAAAATTTGTTTTCAAGGGATTATTTCTCATAACAGACACCCTGTTGTCACATTACCCTGTATTTTATAATAATTTCCTTTATATTGAAAGGTTTTTTTTCATTGTTTTAATATGCCTTAATAAGCATTAAAACTTGTGCTACAGACATGAACTTTTCTAAATGTGTTGATGCCTTATCAACAGCGTAGCAATCCCTAGCAATCACTCGCAACACCTCGGCATCATATAGGCCTATTTTTCACTGGCAAGTGCCCCTCGGATTTTGAAGTTTAATTTCATATTTCATATTTAAAACGAAACATCTGACGGGCCTTCTGTACTGTATCTGTAAGAGTATCTGTATATAAGTATTTATTTATTTTGGTCATGTTATTTTTTCTCACATATTGCAGTTTTCTCATGTTGTCACAGTATTTCCCCTTTTTGTAACTCTAAATTGTGTTCAATCTGTTGTAATATATTGCTTTGACTGTAGATTTCAGCTAAAACACTAATATGCACCTGTACATAATCTTCCTAAATGGTGGGTTATCAATCATTAAGATAAAACATATGACACAAAATGAACTTAATAAGCTACAAGACAAGACAAATATTAAATACAATATGCATTCTGTCAGACTGCCAAAATGTTGTTCTCATTTAATTATAAACCACAGGAAAACCTTTTTCTTTTATAAATGTGCATTCTTCCTTTAAATTAATAGACCCCCTACAGCATTCCATTTTTACGTTTAGCCTCACATGAAATCCCTGTGTGTTTTGTTTCCCATTTTCTATTCTTGCAGTGATCTGTCATTGAGTTGCACTAACAGGTCCATTGATCGAGCTGCAGATCTGACCCTACATCATGCCACACTTAAAGTTGGCAGGGTTTTACCATCCAGCCATGTAGAGCAACACAAGCTCCCAGATAATCATGCATATCCCAGCTGCCTTTGCTCTTAATGTCACAGTGATGATATAGAGGGTTGAAAGACGGAAGTGTTCATGCAGTATTCAGACTTTGTCCTCTATATTTAGGTATTTCATTGAGCAGAGAGAAGACAAAGAGGTGTATTTCGATATCGAATCCATCAGCGGTGTTATTAGAACTACTCAGCTCCTGGACCGGGAGGAGACACCCTGGCACAACATCACTGTCATGGCAACGGAGGAGGGTGGGTACCATTATCATGTTGGTTGAGCATCGCCACATTAATATCTTTCCTTATTTATATTTAATAACTTTAATGGCTGAGTTTGCCGAGATGGTCTCAGCAAACGCCTCAAGTGCTCATGAGAAGCAATCTGCTGTTCTTTTTTAACAGAAAATTACTTGCCCTCCTACTGCTTTGAAATGAACTCTACAGACCATCAGATTCTTCCATGTTATCGGATCTATTTTAGTCAAATTCATTTAACAGCACTTTTCTCTTACTGTGCCTTATTTGTGTCTATTTTTATTTCCCCTAAAGAATTTTAAGAGAAAAATCTGAGACAAAGGAACATTTCTGAGAGTTATAAGTCTTCTGAGCTATAAAAGCGCAATAACATTTTCCCTTTGTAAAAACAAAAGACACATAACAAAAGCTAAAAAAAAACATTATGTTAGATGTAGAACTATGTTTTGATAATGTGTGTTTGACATTGTTTTATGCAATCAAAGTTACATTTGAAGGAGGAGAAATAATGGTATGTTGTTTGTTGCCATGGTGATGGCTTGCCGTTAGTCTTCATTCTGAGAAATTAATTTTTGTTTCTTCTGTGGGTGTGAACATTTGTTAGAGCGCTTGTCAGTGATTATAATGATGATGAAGACATCACTTGGCCTACGTTAAACTAGCATTCAACTAACTACAGGTTGTAGACAAGTTCATTCAACTAACTACACGTTGTCTAGGTTTAGAAACTTTGTCTTGTTGTGTCACAATAAAGGGTTACAGTGACACTGTGACACTGTTTTTTTCTTATTTTCTTTAGAGGGATTTACAGATTTTACCCTTCAGAAAAAAGTTAACAAGTAATGAAGCAAATTGATGCATCATTCTAAAGTGGAAAATAAACTAAAAGAGTCTCAAAGATGCAAAGTATATTTAAAAGACCCTAAATGAATTAATTTGACTGTGTTAATTACTCAATAAAGTATAATTTCACATTCACATTGTAGAACTGTTTTTAATTTATTATAAATTATACTGTTTTGTTAATTTTTGCATTCATTGTGTTTTGTTTCAAATTAATTTAATCAGCATGAGTCCAGCTCACTCTGTGAATTCCTTTTAGATGATTTAGCCAATTTGTAAACAAAATAAGCCAGATCCCACCCAGGGATCAATGAGTGCATGCAAATGTACCTTTGTCTAGGAATGACACTTCAAAGACACGTTCTTTTGAGACAGACTGATTGGAATTTGCACAACTCATGTTTCTTAATCAGAAATTAATTGGTCATTGCCATGTTTTGTGTGTGTGTGTGTGTGTATTGGTATATGTGGTTTACAAGGACGCAAGTTTACAAGGATCTCTTCTATCATGGTTGTCTATCCTCTGCATGCATAATGTTCATGAAGAAACACTTTTTTTACACATACCCATTTGTTTCCAGACAACCCCAGCCTTCAGAGTCACGTGCCCGTCACAGTGCAGGTTCTGGATGTGAATGACAATCCTCCACAGATCAACAGCGATGAGGAGATCATCATCTGTGAAAGCACCAGAGCAGGACAGGCAAGTCCCAGAACAGCCCGTCTTTCTCGCACCTTTATCCCCTGCTATCAACTGGTGTGGAAAAGACAGAGAAAGAGCATATTTAGAGGGACAGAAATGGAGCAGGTTAAAGGAATGCTAATGCTAATCATCTCTAGATGAGAATAAGAATTTGATCAACAAAGCGTGACAGCTCTGACTCACTAAACCACACGCCTGCCCATACTTTCCCCCATTTTAATTCGAAAGGCTGTTTCTCACCAGCGGCCAACAGAATAAGATATATGAAGGACAGAAGAGGTCAAGCCCATTTTAATATTCCCTGTGTTCCCAACATGAAACAGTACATCCAATTCTACAACATTATCCACACTACATTAAGGGGACAGCACTTTCATGTTTGATGTGTTTTAACTGATACCTGTACTTTGTAGTTTCTTTTCAGATGTGGAATAAGCTTAGTCTTGGACCAAATTGCACAAAAATACAGATTTTCTGTACTGACTGGTTCTTTTGAACTATTTTTCTCCACTTATCATAAAATATTTACATTCTGCTTAAGTTCTGTACTTCTAAAATATTTGTAAGTAAAACAGGATATTTAGTGAGACACAAATGTTAAGTGTGACATGATTTTATCCACTTGGAGTTAATTGAATTGTATATGACAGAAGGGGAGGGATTGAATCATAGGAGGGCTTTGGTAATGTCAAAAAGAGAAAAAAAATTCAAAGGCGATTTATTACATTTTGAAGAAAGATTACATAAACTTTATTGTTCTTTGGAATATTGTGCACAATAGGACAGATTGTTTTAAGAAAGCAACTACATTTTGATTTTATTGACTTTAGCTTTAAAAACAGGCCATTAACCCTCTAACAGAAGTGTAAGTTTCTACACAGTTAGTATTTGTTTCTACATAATACACAGTTAGTATTTGTTTATTATCTATACAGACATTACATTAAAAGGATATTGATATTGCAAAATATGTTTAAAACATTTTTAGAATTAACAGCAGATTGTCATTAACAAAGGCCATTGTGGGCATGTCTGCCTTCTCTGTTTCTGATTTAACATAAGAAATGTAATGAAGAACTCTTTCAGTATGTGTTCACTTGGGTTTGCCCTTTGCAGGGAGTAGAGTGCAGGCATGTACAGAACATAATGGACTGCACTCATGGATTTGAAATGCCTGTTGGGTTGCTAAGACAACTCAAACTCACAAACCAGCTGGTTTTGATGCAGAAAGCGTACAGCTTTCAAGGCTGCTGTGATGCAAACAGAGATGTCAAACTCGCTCCGAGACATAGAATGCAGGCAAAAATTAATGAACGAAACAAAAGAAACGATGTAGTGAAACAAATTGTCCTGAAACCACTTTTGGGTTAAAATAAGGGGCTGTATACTGTTAAAAAGATCATGTTCTATGTTTTAATGTGAGTCCTCAGCATGGAATACTGGAAGAAAACCTAGTTTAATCAGCAAAACTTTGCAAGCAGAACCTTACAAAAAAAGAATAAAACTAAGTTAGAAAAGCTATTTTTTGCAGGTCTGCACCATGATTATTCTGGTTCACCAAACAGAACAAATTAGCATGAAAAATTCATCCCAATGAAGTTTCCACTGTTGTTTTCTGTTCTTGGCAGGTCATTCAGATGATCACTGCTGTGGATAAAGATGATTTTGCCAATGGAAAAGGATTTTCCTTCTCTTTTCCTGGAGGAATTCCTGTCAACCCCAATTTTACAATTAAAGACAATGAAGGTAGGACTTGGATATGTTTCTTCATCTACATGTCTGAGTCAGATTTCTTGGAAAATGACAGGGAATTCCAGGCCTGGAAAAGTCAAACAAAAGTTGTGACAAGTTTTTGTAGTCAATATAGGTAATATCCAAAGTGTTTAATAGTCTCTGTAAACAAACATTTAGGGACCTTAAATCACTGGAAATATGTATATTTAAACTTCATAATTTCAATGAAAAACAAATACCCACAAAAGTCTTCAAATACAGACAATAAACCTCCAAATCAATGTTGACCGGCAGTAAGTAATTACATGTAGACCGCAAGCTTAAGAGACTATTGATGACAGTTCAGATGCAGACAGGGTGAAATTATAGCTGTATTGGCATTTCTTTCAATAATCAATGTCACCTTATTTATTGATCACAGAGTTTCTGGGTTTTTGCTGTACGTGAGTGTTTAAATTGTTTTTGTTTTTCAGCATCAAGGGCAACCGTTAGTCAATTCATCAACCCGTCTTTCATTAAAATGTAATAACTCCAAAATTATTTTGTTGTTTGGCTGATGTCATCAATCCCCAAGGTGTAAATGTCATGTCATATTGTTGAATTCACATTCATTTACATGCATTCTGCAGGCCCATTCATTCAAATTCACATTCGCTGCATTGATTTTAACAGTCTTTGTGTTTCCAAGAAATCAAAACCAAGATCTTGGAGTTGTCAGTGTCATGCACTACAGGAACATGCCTTGTGTTTTGGGAAGTAACTGTTGGTTGTTTGGTGGAGAACCTCCATGAATTGGCATTTTATTGGATGGATTGTATGTCTGAACTCTGGCTCCTTTAATCTTATTTCTTTGCTAGACATACTTCCTTTGTGGCATTGGAGCCTCGGGTTATCTTTAAAGCAATTGTTAAAGTTTTCATTCTGTTCCGCCACCTACTCTAAAGCGCTTCCAAAATACAGTTCAAGTCACCACGATTTATTTCCCTCATCAGTGTCCCTCACTGTCAGAAAGAGCTAGTATTCCATTTGAGGGATTATGGGTTTAACCTGGAACAGTAGTTCAGTCCCTGATGCTGTCAATGAATTACCAGCCCCTAAACCTGTGAACCTAAGAGCCTAATGCAATACTTGCACAGATGCCTGTGGGCTGGAGGTTACCATGGAGACCACTCACATCCCAGATGTGCTGTACTAGGGTCTAAATCTGGACCCCATAACCAGTAAGGGGTTGAACTCTGTTGAACTCTGAACTTCTTTGTGGGAAATATGTTAATGTATAGCTTCTGAAGGGCAGTACTAAATAATACATGGATTCCCACAAATCCCATTAATCTGAGATCTGGGGAAAGTTATTTTTAGGGAAAATGAGCAATGATCTAAAGTCACTGTTTTTGTAAAATGATATTGTTCATATATGTTATGAACATTGTAGTGGCCTGTTTGTGGCATTTTCAAAATGACTATCAGGTCAAATTATGGGACATGTTTTGTGTCAAGATGTTTTGTGCCATGTTTCAAGATCAGTGAGGGTAAAAAATAGAGAAGACATGGCAGATCGATTGGATAATCGGGAATAGAGTGATTTGAGTTCCACTTGTTTTCTGTCGAGCACACTGCAGCATGGAGTTACTTCCAAAGTAGTGTTCTATCTCTCTTTCTCTCTCTTTTTGTCTCTCTTTGTACTTAATCTCAACCCACTGGGACATGACACTATTTACCAGTGTAAGAATTATCAGCTCCTGCCATTGGAGGTCGATGTCAGCTTCTGTTCTGTCTATAGAGAGACTACAGGCATGTGAAGTCCACTTGTCTACGAAGACCTAAAGTGCTTCAAATTTAGCAATAAAACCACTTTACCATCTTTACAAGTGCTCTGAAAAGCGCAAATGGCTCTTTATGTAGGTACTTTAGCTCTCAGTATCTAAATGGCTGCTTTGTGGTGAGAAGTAAACACATTTTCTGTCACAATGCACTACAGAAATCAAGTTCTTATTCTGTTTTTGTACTACATACAGATATTCTTAAAACAAGATTAACAAGGTTAATAACTAAGATGAGATACTGTGTTAGATAAAACTTGTTTTCAGAGAATGTATCTCCCATTAAAGTTTTACATATCAGTGAATTGTTTCATTTGTCCTATGTGTAAACCTCTCTAGCTTTTGTAAGGTTTTGTAAGGTTTATGCTTAAAATGTTAAACTATTGGGGTGAGAAAAACAAGATATATTCTGCAACAAGTCATTCACATCCTTATTGTGTTTTTATCAGGCAACTTTATCTTGTAAGGATGATTAAAACAACAACAATACTGATTACGAAATGATTTTTTCACAGCACGTTTTCTTAGATTTTCCACTTTTGGTTTTTTAATTTGTTCAGTGGAACTGCAACCACTGCAAAATAAATTTAATTTGCTTCTTCCTTCGTTTCTGGATTTAAAGTTGCAAATTTATTTGGAACACAGTGATTTAATGAACAGAATTATTGTCTCTTCACGTATTACTTTATAAACCCAGCACCTCTGTGTGAATAATAATGTGAGATTGAGGGCCCCGAAGAGCAAACAGGGGCCCTCACATAGATTTTCACTTTGATTATGTTCTCTAGTCGATTAGACTTTGAAGTGGGGCCGAGGGTAATTAGAAATGCAATATTCATGCATGAGATGACGATAATGCCAAAGGCATCAGACGCTGGTCAAACAAACATGCCAAAGACATGCAAACTATAATTTCATATTCATCATTGTGCTAATAAGGTACACCCACACAATCACACGCACATCTTAAAGCAACAGTGACCCAAAAATGAAAGTTCTGTCACTCTGCAAGCAAATATATTATAAACAAACAATATACGAAACAGAAAAATAGGATTTTGGAAGGATCTTTATGCAGCTCTTTAGATTAAAAAATACCAAGTAGGTTAAGTGCACCAGTGTTGACATTATTGATGCCAAGACTGTCTTGGTCTGTTGCTTTACATTAACAGCTTAAATTTTGGTTTGTTTCTCAAAAACAGACTCAGAAACACAAGCATAAGCTGTATGTACTTCTATGACCCTTTATAGTATTTAGTTGGTTCCTGCTGGATCTTAACAAACATACTATGTTGTAAATGGAAATCTCCACCTAGAATTGTATGTGAAATATATGTTCACTCTTTCTTCTGCTTTTTTCATGGCTTGTTATTTCTCGCTCTCTCACAAATACAACCAACCACATTCTCCCTATTATTCCTGTTATTCTCTTCATCTTTCTTGTTCACCATCTGTTTCTGAAAGACTGTCATCCAACAGCTCTCTGCATCTATATCTTTAGGTCTTTATAGAGATGTGCTGTTTGCTTCTAACACTGCCTTGTTTAAATATGCAGCCAGTGTCTGAGAAGGATTTCATATATGGAGTGTCAGTCTCTGAGTGGGAGTCTGGAAAGGAAACCAGACAGCCTGTAAACTAAGCAGGACCAGGAGAAATTAGCAATTTCCCGGTGATTATCATGAATATTGTGATGCTAGACATGATAAGGCTGCTTCCTCACTGGAAAATGATGATGATGATGATAAATACATAAATGGATTCAAAAGTCTGACGATAACAGACTAGGTGTGGCAGTATGTCTGCTCTGATTTATGGAATGGTGAGGCTTTTGTGTGGGCAGTCAGAGTCTAAATCCAGCCTGGCATGATGTACATTGTTTAACTTTATTACAAAATGTTTTTGTAATGTTTTTTTTTTTTACAGTGGGTTGCAAGGAACAAACATGAACTTAAAGGAACATCATGTATTAAATTTTTTTTTCTGAAGTTAGAATCTCCTCTTGAAATTTTGTTTTCATACCCCTCTTAATATGTGGAACACAGCTATAAGTAATAGTTTAAGTATCATCTTGGAAATTTTGCATTGTTAAACAATGAATTAAAGAGGGATGCCTGGTCACCCTCCAGAGCTACATGAAGCTACAATTCTGCACAAACATGTTGCTTTATCTTCAGCATCTGTGTAGTCAAGGAATTAGTCTACAGTATAATGTTTAAAGTGTTTAATGATTGTGATATTTTGCAGCATGGAAATTAGGATCAGCGGTCTGAGTTACACTGTGAGTTCTGCTCTAAGAGAAGTGCTTTGGGCATTTCTGTCTCTCTCTGTCTTTCTCTCTTTCTCTCACCCACACACACATATTGTTTGCCTCAGCTCTCAGTTACCCTCAGGCAAACAGCAGGATCTTCAGTGCTGCCCACACTCCTTTTCTCAAAGACGTATGCCTGTTGATAGAGAGTTTTGTTTAAGATCTGCTGGTAGGGCTCACGAGGGAAAACCTCCTTCCAGCTTGCACA
This sequence comes from Ambastaia sidthimunki, assembly GCA_036877625.1. NCBI lineage: Eukaryota > Metazoa > Chordata > Actinopteri > Cypriniformes > Botiidae > Ambastaia > Ambastaia sidthimunki. The sequence goes on from JAZGTK010006019.1 coordinate 16,835, forward strand.
CTGTGTAGTTGGGAGGAGAAAAATACAGGTACTATAGTATTGACAGAACAGAGCAGTGCTTTAGGTTAGCCTGGACTCGAAGAGTACCAGCAGTTCTGCACTGTTTTGTTGACAGTACTATTAATTAATTCTTGCATACCGACAGCTCTCATTATTGACCAGGATTTCCTCTGTCTCTGCCAGCCCCGGTCTTGCCAGGCAATTTTCATTATTGGCATTAAGTCAACTGCAGTTTGTAGCTTAATCTGACCAAGAATCATCTGTTCAGACATGAAGAGGCAGTCTGACCATCATATTAAGCCACTAATCTTCCATAGCTTGAGTTTACTTCAATTGATTTGAAAAATGCTTAAAATCAGAGCAATTCTAAATGAACCACATTGTTTGCCCATTTTCAGCTTACAAATGGCCTACTTAGAGTATTTTTCTTTTAAGTTATGTGAGAAAGTATTGTAATAATGAAAAAGTTGGAGATCAGAAGATAAAGATAATGTATTTATTTTATCCTGTCCCATTATATAATTTATTTTCTTGCAGAACATTCTTTTATAGCAGCAAAAGTTACATTTTGTGCAAGAAGCATCACAATTACTCACAGTTAGCTTTTTCTTGATCTTTCTCCTGCAAGTATCTTATTGCACATTATTGTAGAAAGCAAAAGCTTTAATCTTAATTTCAAAAGAAGAAAGTACCTTGTGATGGGTTAAGAAATTGTCTTTGTTACAAATGAAAGCGTTCCCTTTTATTTTAGGCTGATTGCACAGTGACTGCAGTTGTCAGTGTTAAAGTTTAATTAGGCTGTTGATTCTGCCGTAGAGACTCACTGCAGGGATTTTTTTATGTATTTACACATTTATGTTCAGTTTTCTTTAGGTCACAGATGTTATTGGAGAAATATTTCTCACTGCTGACAGGAAGGGTTCCCTTTTGTAGCATGTCCGAATACTTTTAAATGTAGAATTTGTGTCCTGCCAACACACGATGATGAGAGACACATTGCATGATGGCTTGTAATGGATTTTTCATTTCCTAGAAAATTGACCTCTGCTTTTGATGAGATGAGTTTTGTTTTTATTATGTTTCTTTGATCATCTCTGGTCTTTTTTCTCTGAAGTGTTAGCTTTGGTGTTAAGCTCAAGTTGAACAGAGGTTAAACATAATGAAATATTCAGATCTTCTTGACAGTAACTGCAGTTTAAAAAAATAAAGTTTTTTAAAAGATTCTTCATAGCAATGCTATGGAAGAACCATTTTTGGTTCCCCAAAGAACCATTCAGTCAAAGGTTCTTAAAAGAACCATTTCTTTTTTACCTTTTTATGGTCTAAAAGACCTTATTCTCATGTTCATTCTCACAAATGTCTATTGTGTCCACCTGGCATCTTGTAAACATGCCTGTGTGAAACCAGCCAATCAAAAGCTTTCAAGGAAGTATTTCCAGTTTTGCGTGCAATATACATCAGGTAGTTTGCAAACAGCTCTTGGGTTTGAGGGGTTAAAAGAAGGTTAAAAGTTATGTTATTTTAAGTTTATCCATTCCTATAATGTGGCTGTTTTAATTTTGTCACTCCAAAGTTATTTATTTACTCATAATGGAACAACATATGTTGAATTAGTGCAAGCAACAAGCCCTAACTTAATTACTAAAAATTAGTCTTCCCTTGATCTTTCCCCTGATGCCAAATCAAATCATCTCCATGGCATTTTCTTTCCTCTTTTCTTTTTTTTCCCTTTTTTCAGGCAATTAAACCAGTGCTCAGATCTCTAAACGACCCAGTTACTTTAATAGATCAATTGATTTCTGAAGGCATCTTCCAGCACGTTTACATGCAGACAGACCTTTCTGCAACAGTCCCTCGTCACAGCAGTTGAAAGCTGCTGCTGTCAGGCTGTTGATATTTGGGAATTTTAATTAGTCAGAGTGTCACTCAGATATCCTTCTGCTGTGAAGGTTGAAGTGTTGTTATGTGACAGAACATTGCTGTTTTGCCACTGAATGCTGCTTTTTATTCCTTTAGGATGGTCATTTTAGTGCTTTTATTTACAGTTCAATGTAAATTAAGACAAACCCACACAATGCTTGACTGCTGAGGTTAGGGAACGTCTCCAAATTATTTAGATAAATTCTTAATCTATTTAAAACTTTGATGTATTTTATGTGTTTGATAACTTATTTACAACATTATCATGAGAATTTAAAGCTGTTTTAACTGAGAGAACGTTTCTGAGAGTCATATTGAACCACCTACCGCCCATGAGCACATCAGTTAAAACAACAACAAAATAGTGTAAACAGTTAACCAATAGCCAAACAGCTACAGCACTAGCTATTTTATCCCAATAGTTAGTCTAGTGAGTTTATGGCTGTTATTGATAATATTAAAGATTGCAGGAATAGTATCAAATCACAATCTATGTTTAAAAGAAGTGCTATCATTCGGTATTTCAAGATGTTCTCAAGGGTGAATTTGACCTTCAGACTACTCTTCCTGGTCAAACAGCCTCCTCAACAGGTAAAGTCAAGTCCTTTTTCATTGAATATTCTGTTTCACTCAGAAATATTATGAAAATAAAATGATTTTGCGGACGGCTTTTCACGTTGACTTTAAATCAGCGCTCTCCTGGGCACGTCAGAATAAAGACAGTACCCTGATGTTGAACCAGTGCAGAGCCAGCCGGCTCATTAATGAAACATAACTTCACCCCATTACCCAGAACATCAGCATGTGTAGAAACAGGTAATTTCCCTACAGTTCCATCCTTCCACTCTTTGTCTTCTCTGATGGGGACGGCAGTTTGAGAACTCATAAAAAGAGATATTAAACTCATGATTCATAAAAAATAGAGAAAAGAGACAGGTGGAGTATTGAGAAGTTTGGGAGGTGCGTGGGGGCAGTTATGTAGTTAAAAAAAAGAAGCCTTTAGGCAATGACATACTGGTACTTAAAGGTGATCTGTTTAATTCTTTGATGTTAAACGTGTTCTAAGTGCACGATACTATGTAGCTTTCTATGGCTTTCTCGGTGGTTACCAGGGCGTTGCTATGTTGCTATGCTAAATCTGATCTCTTAGAAAAGTACCCTGACAAGCCATATTATTTTAGGTATAGTACATGCCAAAACAATTCATAATGAGTTTTAGTACATGCTAAAAATTTACCTCAGATAAACTTAAGTTTACTACAAGTACTTACTTTACTACAAGTACTCAAACAACCATAGCAGCTTTGTTATATAATAGACACACAGGGGTTGCTGTTGACAAGGGTAAATAAGTACAGAAAATACAAGAGTGTACATTTTGAGCTGGAAAGCCTTTTACACACTCAGCACCTGCCAAACATTTGTATTTTTCATCAACCCTCTAGGTAAAACAGCCCTGAAATGACAGAATTCCAATCAAATAAAATCATAAAGGTCTTTTTGCTGCTGATAGGTGCATTGTGTTTGTATGACTTTCTACCAGCCTAGTTGTAGGTCAGTTGTTTTGTGGACTGAAATATTCTCAAAACTGAAGGTCCCGTACAATACAATTAAAGACAGTATGTCAGTGTGCAAGGCAAGTTAATATAAATGAAGATAGAAATGTTGAAGTGTTTGTAAGAAAGAACTTATTATTATTCAGTTGAATTAATAATCATATATGAAAACATCTTGTTTTTGTGTCTTCGTACTGTAGGTTGAAGAAATGAACTATGGAGCAAATATTTACCCCTACATTTAAAGACCATTTTATTACCTTAACATATTTAAAAGTATATAATACTTTTAAAAGTTTAAATTAATAAAACCTTAATAACTAGATGTGCCATTATTTAACTGTTTGCATGTATTTTGTGCATTAACATGTGAGTTGACCAATAATTTTATTACTAGGGTTTGGTGTGGTATTTGGGACAGGGCCCGTGATTTCTTACTGGTGACAGATTCATGCTGGATCAGATATTTCCCCTTAGATCTCTTTTTTAGAATGTAATGTATCACATTTTTAGGAATGCACATTCTGCTCTGCTATTAGTCTCTGTGATTATTTATGGAGCACAGTAGGGTGCCAGGAGTGAGTGCTTTGGTGTCTGTGGTGTTTAATGTTATGCTGGGGAAAAATGCTTTTGCTAACAGCAAGATTTCTTACAGCTTCTGTCAGAACATATGTGTGCATGCTTAAATGTGCACACGCTGGTGTTTAACTCCATACGCACACACCTTCACATGACATGCGGTTAGCAAGCGAATCGGCATGTGTTGTTCTAATACGTTAGAACATGTTGTTCTCATGTGTTAAGAGATAGGAACTGAAACACTTTATAGTAACATGAACATTTACATTTAGGCATTTAGCAGACGCTTTTATCCAAAGCGACTTACAAATGAAGAAAAGAAGTGCAGTTGTCCCCCCCCCTTTATTTTATTTATTTATTTTTTTTAATATGGAAAAAAGGAAAGAAAGAAAGAAAGTGTTAGTGGTAGGATAGGTGCTATTAACTGGGCAGGTGTTGTTGGAAAAGATGTTTTGAGTCATTTTTTGAAGATGGATAGTGAATCCGCTGTTCTGACTGAGACTGGAAGGTCATTCCACCAGGAGGAAACAGTCCAGGAGAAGGTTCGTGACAGTGATTTTT
>JAZGTK010006020.1:0-21449 GCA_036877625.1 Ambastaia sidthimunki
GGTTTCACACATAAATATTTAATGTCTTCAGAATGAAAGAACACAATGTTACATTTCCTCAAAAAGAACTAAACTCAGTGCGGCAAAGAACGGGTGAATTTAATACATCCAGCATGTTCAGCATTAAAGACACTTTCATAGTATAAGAAAGAATGATAGGATGTTGCTTAGTAAAAGACCTTAGTGATGTAAAGAAAGGTAGCGTTAGGAAGTGCATTAGTGGTTTCTTGGATCATATACACTTGCATCCCAGGAATTTAACTCATGGTCTTGCCCAGCATTTAGGAACCCACCCTTTAAAACCCTAGACATGTGTGACTGTATTCTTCACTGTTTTGAGGTCATTTCATCCCCTTGGTCTCCTAGGAACATAAATCAGAATCTCACCCTTTGATCTAATTACATTTCAATGCAGGACGTTCCTCATTTAGTGGAGCTGTCAAATTACACCTTAAATGATATATTAAAGTCAAGCTAATGCACCTTTTGAAAGGAAAGAAATAATTATGTCTTTTACTCACTATGAACAACAGTTCAAGATATTAAAAAGTTTTTGTCTATGAAAGTTTGTGCTTCCTTTGGCACAGTCTGCATTTTGTGTAAATGACATAATCTACTTACAGTATTAAATGTACAGTTCACCCCAAAATGAAAATTATGTCATCATTTACCTGATGTCAATTCAAACTGCTTTAGATAGACTTTTTCTTTTATGAATGACTTTTTCTTTTGGGATAGAAGTTTTGAAGAATATTCAGGCTGCTCTCTTCCACCTCATGATAAAGTGGCTGAGAATCAAGAGCTGTAAATCTCCAAAAAGCACCTTAAATGTCATCCAACAACCTGTGACTGAAAATTTCAGTCATTTTCCACTGTAAATATTACAATCTTGCCTTGTTAATGGTGACAGCCGTATATGAAGAGAGCATTTTAATTTTGGACTAAACTGTCCTTTAAAAATGTGCTAACATTAAAGTATTTATTCAATAAGAGAACAATATAAGAAGCTGTGTTTTCTTAAGTAGTTCAGTGGCCCAGTGGACATGTGCATCTCCATCTGATTAATGACTATCCACTGCATAATAAACAGTAATTGAATGGTCTACTGCAGAAGGCCTGAAAGCTGGGAAGAGCTGCTCACAGCCCATATGTGGTCTTGGGTTGATTATAGTTGACCTTGTGTGAAGCATGCTGGTCACAGTGAGTCTAAGATGAGGAACTGTAGCCAGAGAGCAAAGCAGAAGATAAATGAACAGATATTGTATTGACACAGCAAAAGGGGTCGATAATGTGTTCAATATCTATTTGATTTTATCACAAAACTCTGTGGAGGAAGACGATTGATCAAACATGCCAGGACACATCGGCATATCCAACAATATTAATTAAGAAAAACTGCTTGGGTGACTGATTGTTAAATCAGTCAATATTGTTAAAATCCAAACTAATGATTGTTGCATTCAGATTTTCAGAATAGATTTACTGTAAACTCTGTATTAAAGTAGTCTTAACACGCTAAATCAGTCCTTATGTGCAGATATTAAAAATTAATAATGATAATTTTTAATGTAGTGTTAAGTTTTTGATTAAGTCACAAAAACACATTTGTGTCTGAAAAACCATTTATGAAAATTAAATGATTTTACATAATAAAAAAATACAGTGCAAAATCAAATCTACAACCATTTATAGAAAAGCTTTTATTAAGAGGAGCTTTTATAAGGATGGAGTTTACAAACTGAGTTCTTCAAAGTTCATAAAGTTCAACAGAATGATTTAATCTTTATATGTGACCGTAACTAATATCATTGCACATGTTTCATAAATTTTGCCATAAACAACTACAATGTGTTCTTGCACTGTGTGTTAATGCAATGGCATCATTTCTGTTAAGGGGTGTTCTGACTAAAACACTATCATATAATTGAATCTGTTCATCAATAAAAAAGCAGCAAACTCTAGCAGCACTGGTGGAAGGCAGTATAATTCAATGGGGTGTCAACAGTGAGGTAATATTTATTTTGAAGTATGACTCATATTTAGTGAATGAAGTGTTTTGAGAAGCCTTCAGATATATCATGCTTTTAAAAACCCTGTCATATTACATGCTTTTAAACATCACAGGGTCTAATGGATATGAGCACTCTCTGATTTCTCATCAAAGCAGCTTTATTTACATTATAATTTTTGTGTTTTTTATGTGAATTATTATTATTTACTTAAAGAAACCCCAAATTGCTGAAAACAGGTTTTAAAAAATTGTTATTGTCATGCTTTGTTATCTTGTGATTGTCTAAAACCATATGGCTGCCTTTTTAAAATATATCTACTCCGAGATGGCAGATTAAAACGTCACTTCGCTATGAAATGCAGAGACAGACTCATAATAACTCGTTATCAGAAAATATCTGCTCCATAATATACGTTACTGTCAGTTTCCTGTGAAATATATCTGCTGGAAGGTCATAACCGTGCATTATGATGCTGGATAATAAACATGCTTGGACAGGAAAGGAACAATGTGGCACAGCTATGTGTGCAATTGGGAATACAAGCTTTCAACATGAGAATATTTATTGGACATTGTTGAGTGCTGGGGAACACGGTTAATAGTTACCGTTACGTCGTCATTCTAAGCAAGTCCTGCAAGATTAGCAATTCCCTGTCTTTAGTACCGAGACTAAAGGACCCCTCATCTGCTCCTGTAAATCAAATCACGTTTTGAGGGGCCATGATGGTTCTGTCAATTAGCTGAGGTGGGACTGGTGAAAATTACAGCTCTCTATTACACACGGTCCATTCCCAAGATCTATAGCACCCTCTGATTTGGCAATCTCCATACATGACTAAACGTGATAAGAAATGAATTATACTATTGATGAGGTCCTTAACAAGGTAATAACCGCACTCCCCAGTCAATAATTATTACGATAAGAATATCTTTATTACAGGAATGCAGACTACAGCAAAAATCACAGCACCAAAACAATCCCCAGCGGTGTAATTGCTTTTGTCTGGAATTATAGTTTTCATTAAATGGAATGCTGCATGTTATTGATTGTTTAAATAAGACTCGATATCTTCCGGTTTTTAAAGCACTGTGAAATTGCACGCCATTGTAATATTCCAAACCACTGTTGTGCATGTTCATCAATGTTATGAGATTCACAGTTTAAGGAGTCAAGGACTATTGGACCACTTTAAGTGCTGTGTCTAAATTGACTAATTTTCTGGGGTTAGATAACAGGGAAATAAAACAGATTTCTGCCTCCTTCCTCATGACTGCATCTATTGTGTGAAAAGAAGGGGGCGGGGTATGAAAGACTTTTCGTGCTATCGTTATCAAAATAAATCACACAGTCACATGCTGAGAGTTCTATACCGTAGGTTCTGGTGGAGCTAAAGTCTTGTTCCTGCTATCTCCATGACTGTTGAGTTTGGATTCCTCCACACTTGAGGCATGTTCTGAGATCTGTTGAGAGGCATTGTGTATAAGTTCACTATGATCTAAAAAAACGATCTAAAGGAAACTACTGTAGCAATGGGTTGATCAGAAGAAACATTCAGGCTTTCATCCTATTTTAAGAAGTTTCTGAGGTGCAAAATAATTATTTGACCTTATGTCTTCTGGAAGAGGGTGATCTTGCATATGGATGGGTTGAGGAGTCTTTGATGGGACTGTCTCCACCACTTTCTGGTTGGGGGTCTTTGTGAAGGTCCTGCTCCTCCTCAACCTCTTTTACTTCCATCTATGAAGGAAGAAAAAAATATTTCTTTTCAAATGCTGCTTCCTTACTACTATACAATAATGTGCTAAATGTGATATTGATTGATTGATTGATTGATTGATTGATTGATTCTTCACCTGTTCAATGGGCAGATCCACCTTCATACTTTCATCTTCTGGGACCTCAGTTACTGTCTCCTTCCTTTTGCTGGTGGCTTTGAAGATACTTTTTTCTAAAGAGGGAGATATATTACATGCTGATCTACCCATATACACAATTTCTCTATTCAAATGCAATGCAAGGTTGAAGCTGGTCCATGAGAAAAACACACAAAAGACATGGAACAGTGCACACAAGATACCATTGTAAATGGACAGGCTCTACAAATCAATTAATGTTAGTTACAAAACGTTCAATACTGTATCTTCTCTCAACCGTAGACCATTACCACAGACAAAGGAGGAAACCTTCCTGAAGATGGAACATCTTGTTTCTGCAGACCAGACACGAGGGTTAAAATGATAAACACTCTTTAGAATTACCCAGAACAGCTCACTTCACATCAAATCAAGTCTGAGCTCAGCACTTCACAAAGCGTTTAATGGGCTTTCTTGATCCTGAGGCACAAACTGCATTGGTCCGTGGCTTTGACATTCAAAGGTAAGACAATCTGCGCTAATGATAGGCTGACACCAGATGCACCTCTTCCCAAATAGGTGACGTGATTGGCTGTCGCAGCCATGACATGTTTCATTATCTCCCGGCAGCAACTGATGTAGTTAAAAGGCGGTTTCTTGTTTTATTTTTTGTTTGTTGCCATTAGGGATGTCACTATGTGGATCTTCTAACACATGGGACATGATCAAGTGTCCAAAGCAGATATAAGCCTTCATTCAGGCGCTTTTATAAGCACGGCTGCAGACACAATGTCCAATGCTAATGCATGCTTGATGCAAGTAAGGGGAAACTCAACTCCATCACAAGGACTGCTGGCTCGGCTCTTATGTGTAAAGTGAGGCAGGTCTGGAGCGCCTGCAATTACTCATTGAATGACCTCATGGCATTTAACAGACACAATGCACAGATAAGTATTGCTCAGTTTATACTGTGTACAGAAGCATCGTGTCCATTCACATGTGCTTCCTTACGTTTTTGAAAACTTTAAATGGATTTCGACTTAAAAAATGTATCTTTATTAAAATTTGTGACAGAAATCACAGATTCACGTGGTAAATTCTGTCAGTCTGAGTCACAGTTTGCTTTTAAAGATCCTATTAAATATTTTGGCTTTTAGTCTAAGTAAGAAATTAGGTAAACTACACACCACTGCCAAAAAGTGGCTAGCTATATTGAAGTGACTAAATCTTTCAAAAATAAAAAAAATTCAATGATATTGTCTTATTTATAATTTAATCACATAAATCAACAACATAAATAAACAACAAAAAAAAAATTCTAATATATGCAGTATATATAGCAGTGCAGCATTTAAATAAATACTACAGTGCAGGAACTCAAATACCAGCTTGTTCCTCCAAGCTACACTATTTTATAAACAGTTGAGCTATTGTCATCCTACTAAAAATGCAGTTAAGTTAGTAGCTTTGCTTTGCAGCCATACATTCAGGAAGATCCCCCCCAAACACTGTTATTATTATTGTTATATCCAGTATATGCTAATATACTGCAAAATGAACCTCTTACTCTGCCAGGAAAACAGAACAAAAATTGATGACTCATCTTGCACTATGCAGATTTTGTCCAATCAAATGCTTATATATTATTAAACGGTAAATGTTCTTTAACCTACTGTAAGGCTGCCACTAGTGAGTCCTCAATACCATAAACAAATAATATATATAATAATAAAAAGCTTTATGCTGCTCATGACAGCATATAAATATGTTATGCAAACAGGCCGCACATGCTCTCAATAAAGGAATACAGTTGGCAAGAAAAACACGTTCTTATATAAGTTTTTATAGAAACAGAAACACAAGAGAGACTGATTGAATGGAGGCGAAAGAACGGAAAATTACAGAGAGAATAAAACAGAATAAAAGAAAGAGATTTCTCATGAATAACTTATGAACATTTTGATTACCTATCAGAAATAAAATGAAAACATTTTGTTTTCTCCAGCATAGCTAACAGGGCACTTGCATACATTTTAAACAAAATGGCCTGATTGAATTTATCTATGATTTAAAACATAAAGCATTTGAATCCAAGCTGGGCTTTAATATTCCTCTCACAGGACTGCACTCTATCCAAGAATGAGAGCATATTTCCCTAATGTAGGTGGGCTTTAGAAAACAGCCTGTCAATTCAAAGCAATTTCTAGCACACGCTCGTGCTGACTGTATTGCATGTGTACAGTGCAAGATTTCTCTTTTTTACTACAGTCATTCCCTTAATCATGAATGCATCAAAATCACAAATGTAAGAGGGTGTAAGAGAAAGATATGAAAAAATAAGAACAGYACAAAAACAACAGCTATAGTGCCCAGTGACGGTTATGTAAAATGTCTGTATTTGTGGAGGCAACAGAATGGAAATGTATAAACTCCAGGTAGATAGATGGAAAACTACTGCATCATCAGTTTGCTACTTACCCGCTGTACTGAAGAGACCTGAGATTTTAGAGGCCTGTCTGGGCTGTTTGGCTTGTTCCGTTCTGGCATAAAACACAGAGTCGTTGATGTCCACTCCAGGTTTTGCGAACTACAACGTTAAAAGAAAGCCATCTTCAAATAAAACCATACACAGCTTTGATTCGATTTGATACTTTTGATCGGCTTAGAACAAGAAACAACAGCGTTTCGAGCACAGCTCGGTCTTCCTGTTTCACTCTTTTTCACATTTTCCATTGACCTCAATTTTTCATGAGCTGATATGCTCATAGCTCCCCAGCGACCGGCACAGTATTGAATTCATCTGGTTCCAATACATCCCATGCACAACCTATCAATCACCAGAGAGCACAGCAAAACTAATCATTTATTGATGAAACACGGCAGCCATGAATTTCTAACTGCAATAGTCTTATTTATCAAGCCAGATCAAACAATGAGGATCCAAACAAGCTTTAAAAAAGAGAGTTGAAGAGAATAACTTATTCTTAGGCAGACAGCAGACAGCTATTGATGATAAAAAAAAACTGAGGCACTGGGGAGAAAGAGAGAGAGAGAGAGAGAGAGAGAGCAAGAGAGAGAGAGAGAGAGAGCAAGAGAGAGAGAGAGAGAGAGAGAAAGAGAGCAGTAGGAAGATGAGTTCAGAGTGATGCTTTGACAGCAGGATGCATGTCTGAATTAATACTCCCACAAAAGGTAATTTTCTTCCAGCAGTCTGTGTATACCTTCCACTGGGAGCAAGGTGAGCCATTTCTGGCACAGTGAGGAAAGAAAGGCTTAATGTATTTTTCTATTGTTATGCCACTGTTAGTTGGCTCCACAGAGATGCAGCTTGGGGGTACATCAGTGATCTCAGTCTTCTGCTGGTACTCATTTCGGGCAGTGGTGTTTGCTAGCCCACTAACATGGGGTCTGGGGAAATGCTGAATATTTGTTATATTCGCTTGCTTTTTGGAAAGCAAACTCTGCCTGACATTTCTTTGAATTTGAACAGCCGTTGATGGGTGAAGGAGAACCAAAAAAACAACAGCCCAGCAAAACTTCAACTGGCACATTTGATTCAGTCAGTCAGAATCTAAATCAAATTCCAAAAACACTTAAAATTGGAGGATAAAAAAAACAAAGTCTGACTCCCTGAAGTTTACACTGAAAACCAGAAGGCTGGAAATTCAATAATCAAAGATTGTCATGGAAAATAAAAATATAGAACTATAAAAGTGGAGTCGATTTTTTTGTGTCTCAGTGTCAGCCAGCACGCTTATGGACCGCTCACTGACTATCTAATAAATACTGCACACAAAACTGGCAAGAACTGGTTGAACTAGTAGCTCCAATAGCTCAGCTAAAGTGTTTACAAGGTGCTGGGTTGATCCAAGGAGTGCTTATGAGAAAGAACTAATAATTGCTGAATTTTTCTAGGAAAGGCAATTCTTGTTTACTTTCTAGTAACACTTTCTAGTGTTTTAAACCATTTCTTATCTATTTTTATTGTGTAGTCAATAACAGACTAACACTCCTTCGTAATTACTTAAAATGACAATGAAATAATGAAACAAAATGTGATTGGTGACTATACATGTCTGTGACTTCATTTCTAAGTAGACAGTTTTGGGCCAAAATGAGATGCAATATGGACCAGACTTTAAGCCAATAATTTTCATCCAACCCAGGCATTTGATGGTGGAAAGTCTGAGGTCCGTATGTAAGGTTAAACCTATGTAATTATGGCGCAACATAAACTAAAAACTTGGTGTATGACATTTTACACTGATCCAAGAACAGCTTTCGGTGTTTTTTCTGTCAGATGAAGCCTGGAACAGTAGAGCAAGCAGGGGAGGGAAACATCAATCTAGAAGGATGTGATAATGACTCTAAATCCAGGTGTGGAGGACCCTGCTGTAGCAGTGAAACACCAGAGCAAAACAGGCCTGACAGAGAGCAGCTGGATGGGTGTCTCTACCAAGCCCCTTGAGAAACCAACACGCCTCCAAAACAGGAAGTCACCCTGGAGCCCGCAGTAGCTCTGACACGAGGGCATCACCGGAGATCTGAGAGGACAGCTTCACCCTGCAGTTCCACGGAATGGGTCTGGCACAGATTTACTCTGCCCTGATGACTGCCACTGGGTGTCACAGACACGGATGTGTGGCCCACGGTACGAGGGGTGGTGATCATCTCACTTTTCCACCCGTGTCAACTTTGCTGACACCTCACTCAACATCTGTTCAACCAGTGTCTGAATAAACACCAAATACTGCATGACTGCTTTCATCTGCCAGTACACTGCCGGCTCTCTCGCCCCATTGAGAACTTCAGTAATGCACAGGCCCCTATGTGAGCTTAACACGATAATAAAATATAGGGTTAAACGCACTGTATCGACTGCTTGGGGAAGAGGAGAGCGATTCATGCCTGATTCAATTCCATTATCAAAATGTTTATCTTGTAATGCATTATGACATCATTGGGTAATGTAAGCAGCAGGGTAGAGAAAGGAAGAGTGAGCTGATGGTAACTGGAGGAGGTCATAGCTGAGCCTTTGTCTCCCTCATCTGGTCAGTACAGGATCTTTCGACAGGAGGCCGCTGTATGAAGGGACGTTTCCTACTTTGGATTCAAAGGATGCGGAACCAGTTATAGATTCAATTAAATTATGAAAATCTAATTTTAAATAACAAAAACTTTAATTTTGGAGGGAAAAGTATAAAATTTAAATATAAATTTTCCCTCTAACATTAAATATCATGTTTTTGTTATTTGAAATTAGATTTTATATATTGTATATATATATAATTTATAAACTAATTTCAATCGTTTATTCATTAGCTATGTACTCATTTAATCATAATTTCAGTCAAATGTGTCCAAACCTTTGCCCTGATATTCTGAAGGGAGACGCAACCATGTAAAAGTGATTGTTTTCTGTTAAACAAACACAGATTACAGGTAAATATAAACAGATTATGGAACTACACCTTGTAATTTAATGACTCTTTGATGAGACTTTGATTGCTGTTCCATCTTCATTCTATCAAAGATAATTGGCCACTTTCTTCCAATTATTTCCTTTCCTCAATGAAGCTGATGAAGCACGAGAAACCAATTTGAGAACAACACTCACAGAGCAACCAGGAGAGCTTTCTCTCCTAACATCAACACACAAATATGAAGCCGTCACTTCTCTTATTTACAATAGCCAGATGTTTTGAACTTCACTTTGGAGAGCTTCTAGTCCCAGTCCACTAAGTGTGCATTTTCTCTCCATCACTTATTTGCTAGGTCTTGCTTTATTGTAGTCTGGACCATCCCAAAGCATCATATGAAAACTCACAATATCACGAAACAATTTATCCTCATTCTGTACGTACAGGGGAGGGTTCCGCACCTTTCCCTGGTGAGAGAGTTTGGCTCTCACTCGATCAAGTAACACAAACTCTGAGCATTGGGGCAGTGTAAAAAAAGATAGGTGAGGGAAACTCAATACTTTCTATAGACAGTGATTGATGAGGTAAAGGTATCTACTCCCAGCCCACACTGCCACAGATCAGTCTGACTGGAGGTATTGAGATTCAGTGATGGTAACATTTTTCTCAACTATCTGATCTTTAACACTAATGACCAGTTGAGAACTTATATCTGGCCTGAATTGAAGTTTTTCACTAACAGAGTTCATTTGGAGAGGAAAGGGGTGGGGGCTGATCAAGATACTGTAGGTGTCGTGTAAAGGATGAGTTCACATTTGCTCTTTTCTTAAGGTCATTTTCATAAGACAACTCAATGTCACAAAAACATGCTCATAACATAGTGTTCATCTATGATAAATGAAAAAAGCATTTGCATTATATGTTTACATTATATAATCACATAGCCTATCAAATGTTTTATCTATTAAATGCATCACTTACTATTGTTTTATCTTGCTTGTCTTTCCTAGGGACAGGAAGAATTTCATCACTGATCCTAAAACAGGAAGATAAACACTGAAATCTAGTTGCTTAACGATAAATCTCACCCCAAAAACAAAAAAAATCTGCTAGGATTTACTCACCTACCTGTCATTTAAAATCTGTATTACTTTCTTCCATTGAAAACAAAAATGTACCCATAAAGCAACTCAGAAAAGGTAAAGCTGTGAGTATGTGYATGTTCTTAGGACTCGAACCCATGATTTTAACACCACTAACACTGTTCTGTCATTTAAGCTTCAGAAGAGTTTGTAGCAACGTGAGGGTGATCACAAAGTTTTCCTATTTCTGTCAGCTAACTTTTTATGATTATCAAAACGTATCATTTTAACAGTTTTGTGTTTCTTACGCATCAGTGAAGTCATGGATTACTCCTTTGCTTGGAACCAGCTGATAATATGGCAAATGTCGGAATCTCTCTGCCCCTACAGCAACATAATACTGGTTGTTCTGCAGCTCACATGTTCCACGAATGCGTCTCCCATTCAGCATGCACAATCTGAAAGCAACAGGACTGCTCAGCATTCTTCTACATTAAGGTTTACAAACCAAACGTTCGTGAACGCAGTACATACCCGTATACAGCTCCAGTGCGAATGTGAACTTTCTCAGTCACCATGGCCAACACATTTTCCCAGCTAGCCAGCGTGTGTTTTGGAATCAGCACTCGCGCTGGAGGAACCAAGATATCTCCATTTGTAAAAACACTACAAAATACAATCAAGTTCGGCACTTAGAAACTCACGGTGTGCTGTTTTTCTGTTAGCTGTATCCACTGATATGTAACAGCATGAGAGGAAATTAGATGCACTCAGAAATAAATAATTAAAAAATCCTAAGAACAGTGGTCTGATTTTATACCATTAGCCAGTATTACTTGACTTAAAAATTAGACATTGTCATAGCCTGCAGGCTTGCCATTGAAGAATTCCAATAGGGACACATTAAAACAAGGCTTACTTGATGGTACACGGCTCATTACTGATTTTCTTCCAGCGAGCTGGGACAATTATTCTGCTGTGAACTACAGGTCGGATCTGCAGTCAAGACAAAATGAAAAGGACCCCGCTGAGCAAAACTGACAGCAACTGTTCCACTGCTCATTTAGGGCACTCAGACATATGCTATTCCTCAATCAGATTTCTTAAATAATACGTTGGTTGTTGTTCAGCTGCAAACAAGAAGCTAAAAGGGTGACACAGAACTTCACACAAAGCCAGTCTCTGTAGATATTCTTATAAGCACTGCTCTGTTTGGTCTCTGAGGGTCAGGGAGAGGTTATTAAAACAAATGTCATAGCTTAAGTTACTTCCAACAAACTTTCGATAAAATGTCAAAGCGGGTATGTTTTTGACTCCAGATTTCAATAGCATTTTGGTAAAGTGGTGCCTTAATTTTGATAAGAGTATTCTCCCCACATACACTCAGTCTTGTTCCTAAAAATACACCATTGTGCAGACTGGAGCTAAGGTCTGCTGGATGTGTACAGAAGGAGTGATCACCACTGTGCAAAACTGTGGCACAATAAAACATCTTCTGTCATTAACTGAGAACTGTGAACAGCTCTATAGTGAACAACTATACACATACATGCCATCAGTTATGCACAATGTACCATTTATATCAGAAAGGTTCATTCTTAGGGGCTGTCTAGAAATAGATATAAAAATCAAATCTAAATAAACAGCAGAAAACAGAAATAAATAAACTACTGGTCACGTGATGTTCAGAAAAGTGTTAGGCCAACAGGAAATTAGCCACATCTAGCCTGATCTCCAGTAGAGGCTGTAAAGTTGCTTAAATATATCACTTTAATTTCTACAGTAAAACATACATACAACACTGACTAACAACCTTATGTCATTTTATGAGCACTCAGAACATATGTATCGCCTCAAACATACATCACAGTTTGGGGCAGAATGAACCAGCTGACTCAGAAAGCGGTTTTACAGTAAAATCAATACACATGTTCACTTCACGTTTTTCAGCAATAATAAAACAGGGGACATGAAATCACTCTGTGGAAATCTTGCAGTGAATTTCTGCAAGAGGAATGTATCGATCAGAGTCCATTACAGATTAACAGGACATGAAACAGCAGTGATACATTGCAAACATGTTATGATTGGATGATTTTATTATTTCTATTAATTTAAATGCGCCTTACCAGTTCATTTTTCTTTTTCTGAGGTTTTTGTGTTGTTATGTGATGATAACTGTCAAAAGAAAAGAAAAAGACTTTTGCTACATGTTAACAACACAAGCACAAGAGCTCCTGTAAATATGAATCATTGTGTATTAATGAAAAAACTAGTATGTAGGCCAGCTACAGTTAACATCTCATTATACTCACATTAGCCCACCATATGACACTATTTAAACCCATATTAATTAATAGGGCTTAGATCTTTCTTCAAAGTCTAACGCTGTTTAGCAGGTCAGCTGGCTGCCCTAAATACAACAACACCGCGGTGGAGTTTATTTACTCCCCTGTATATAAATGGCATCATTACCATCTTGTGGATGAATGAACTTACTCCAGTTTTTTCAGCCTCTCTGCTCCTGCTGCCACATATATCTGTCCATGCACCAACTGCTCCAGAGCAACAACCCTGTGACCCTGGTCAGGGGTGTAAATGTTGCGCACTGCCCCGAAGGGTGCCGTGATGCCTCGTGTAACAGTGTTCAGGAAACTGTCAAAAGTTGATGATTGACGTTGATTGATGACAAACCTCCGGCCGGGATAAAAAGCATCTCCGTTCCTGAACACAACCACGGTTTTGGTTGGCGGGGGTTGTGAACGAGACTCCCGGCCCAACGACATTGTGGATAAAAACAATAAGAAAAAAGATGTTGGCAGTCGCAAATGCATAAAAAGTAAACGAACCAAATCTGTTATTTTTAATTTTTAACCAGAAGTCGTTTAAATGTACAGCTGCTTTATTCTGTGCGCCGCCGCGGTCGCAAGATGCGGTAGTTTAGATGCGTTTCCATAGAAACGGAGCAAAAATGCGCAGACGTGCAAAAAATGGCGAATTTTTGACATAAATTCCTTTTTGCAATTGACACATGCAAATGTTTTATTCTGCTTCTTTTGACTTTGTTGTCTAGTTTAAACATGCACTGCGATCTAGTTTATTCTGCTATGAAGTAACAGGAGGTTTGAGCGTCACACGCTCCCAATTAGTTTAGGTCAGACAAGCGGCAAACAA
The DNA here is from genome assembly GCA_036877625.1 of Ambastaia sidthimunki. Taxonomy (NCBI): domain Eukaryota; kingdom Metazoa; phylum Chordata; class Actinopteri; order Cypriniformes; family Botiidae; genus Ambastaia; species Ambastaia sidthimunki. Next base: position 13,542 of record JAZGTK010006020.1, read on the forward strand.
TAGATTAAATTTTAATCAGTGTATTATTTACTCATGCGGAAGGAGACGCTGTATTGTACTCGTGCTTTTCAGAAATATCAGTTTCATATAGGTGTCAACCTGATTTATCTTTCTTTCCCTGTTTGTTTTTCATAGATTAACGTAGCCTGGTATTCGGTTTGCAATTGTTTATGAATGTAATTGGCAAGCTAATATAAAGGCAATATTAGTAAGTTTATGACCACTTAAAGTGAGACAGGTCGTTTATGTCATTGTCTATCTGTTCGGTCTGGCAATGCATGATAACAGATCAGTTTACACGAGCAGGTTGCTTGATTACTTTTGTTACGTTCTGCCTATACGCCTTTAATGAAATTCACGCACACCCTTGGTCGTTAAAGATTTATGAAAAAAAAGTTATAAGCGTTCAGATTGCCACTTTGTCACAAATTAATCAGATTTTCTGCCTGCTGTTATATTTTTCATGCATAGTTTAATCGAGGACGGTCTGACCTTGCAGAACAGCAAAGAGCGCAAAACAATTACGATATGTTTCCACTAGAGGGCGCCAGTTTACAGGCTAAGGTTTAAGTTAAGGTTTAATTCATTTTAAGGAGACCCTGCAAAAGGTAAAACAAATGTATTAGTACTTCAGAAAAGCACTCTTCAGTACATAAATACAAAAACATAAATGGGCGAAGAATGTCCTAGTACACATTTTGTTCATAATATACAAATGTAATGTTTGTTTTTTTGTTGTTTAATAAAGCACATAAAACATGCATTGTACAGAATTCTATGGTATCTTGTTTTAGAAAAAACATACTATGTTCTTGTATATTTTACAGTTGAAGAGTTTGAACTACAAGTATAACTCTCCCAAGATAATTTATCTTTTTAACAAAATATAGTGTTATTAACAATTAAATTGATGCATAGCTGACATGATTTTTAAAAAATTAAAACCCTGTTTTCATTTACTCACTCTTATATTGTTCTAAATATGACTTTCTTCTTTCATGAAACAAAAAAGAAAAAAGCTCTTTTGTCATTTCTGCTGTCATTTCTGCTCTTCACACATCATTTCTGTTTGTGTTCCACAGAAGAATGAAAGTCAAGCAGGTTTAGAACTGATTTCAGCTGACTAAATGACATCAGAATCCTAGAGGATGAGTAAACAATGTCAGAATTTGTCATTTTTGGGCAACCTGACACTTTAATATGTCAGTTTCGTAAACCACAGTGAAACTCATACAGTGTCCTTGTTGAACTCACACACGAAGTACATGGTGAGGTGACAAGCCACGTCAATCCACACCCCTGAGGAAACCACCTCAACACAGTCTCGTCATCATAAGCGTTGTTAGGTTACCCTCCCTCCACCTGCTGAAAGTGGTCATGGGTGATCGCTCCACGTATACGAAATGGTCTTCTCGCTCCAGGTCGTTTATGCCGATGTACGCTCTGCTAAGGCCAGCCTCTGTGATGTATCCAGCAATGGCTCTGTTGGACGATGCATCCTTGGGCATGGCCAGGTGTCCCCTGACAAAACAACTCAGCCTCCCTGTAGCATTTTTCTTCCTTCACCAGCAGTGTCTGTTTCTTTGATGCCGGCGACAGCTGCGGGGGACGGCAGTGCTGAAAAATGAGGATCTGAATTTCTATAGTCACACCGCAGCACAAGTGACACTTAGACAAAAGACTTTCAGGCTAATTGTTAAATTCTTTTGTCTATGTGCATTTTCCTCCTGCACATAAAGAGAACAGCTATATGAGCTCACATGACAGGTGCAATGCATTTAAATCAGGACCGTCCTAGCGGATCAAATATATTGTTAAAAAATCCTTATAAACAGAAGTAGTTTTCAAGATATACAATTTTTAATGAACTTCAGCTCATTGGTTAATTGTGCCACTTGAAGGTCTATTTCACCAATCGTTTTTCATAAGGGTGAGCACTCACAGGGGACTCCTGGGGAGACGGATTAAATATGAGACCGTTCACATACGCAGTCCAAGCGTTAAACTGATTTCTAATGAGTTCAATCCAATCATCTAATAATATGTTTGAACTGATTTCTGTTTCAGCAAAGGCTATACCTGGCTCCCCATCTGGGCCCGGATCTCCCATATCTCCTTTCAATCCTCCAATAGAAAGGAAAATCCCATTGTATTATGAAGCAGTGAGACAAAACAATTTAATTGAATTTTAGATTGTTTTCAGAATTTGAAAGTTACCTTTCAGTCCAGAGAGACCCATCTTCTCCCACCTTTTTGACCTTTAGCCCAGGAGGACCTAAACAATAACATTCAAACTTGTTATTTTTTTATTAAGCACGAATAATAAAAGCTAGCAATTTTTAGAGTCTTATTCTTTTGTTTATCAGTTCAGTATATTGTAAAAGGCATTAAAAATGTATAATTAGACAACAGGATGACCTTAAATACTTTTTACTTTTTTACTTTTCTATTAAAGAATGTTCCTACTATAGGATAAAATGTTCCTTTATACTGATTCCTGTTATTTTGCAGAACCTATCCAGTTGTGTATTCACTTTATTGGTTATTTTATATAATAAGGCCATAGAGAGTGCTGGAGCCTACAGCAGAACATATTAGGCTAAAGGAGAGACGGCCAGCCCATCACAGGACTCCCTAACACGGGAGTCATCATAACACTGTGAGTGCTAACATACACAGACAAAACACATTCATAAGGTCACTCACACACACAGGCAGCTGAACAATGGGGGACACCAGAGTACACAGAGGAAACCCACCAGAACCTTCCTTTCAACATAATCTATAGTCTTCTGTGTGTTTAACAGCTTCAAAACATCAGATTTGACATCAATAAGTGAAAAATGAGTTTGCTCTAATATGCTATTATTTGATTTTAAAAATATATTAACCAAAATAACAGAACTACTCTATATACAATAACTTGTATCTACTGTGTATTATGTTTTTATCTACTGTTTTTGTGTCAAAATGTTTCTGTATAGTTTTCTTTCCACTGTTTTTTTCTTCTTATGTCTTTCTTGTTTTATGCTAAATATGTATGTAATCATGCCGTGAAAGAATGCAAAACTGAAAATTACTAAAAACTAAAAAATAAATATATACCACAATTCTTTTTCACCCTGTAGATTAGCTACAGATATACAGTTACAGAGATCAGTGGTTACACAGCACTAATGCTATAACTTTATAAGGTTTCTTTATTTGTACAAGTTCAGACAGAAATGTAATGCAATATAATGTGTCATAGCACCATTCATTTCATCAGTGCACAGTAATTAAAAACCACTGTGACAGAATTCAATTAAAGTCATAAACCAGGTTTAGTGTTACCTGTCTCTCCAGGTGGTCTGACTTTCCCAGGCCTGCCAGGTGCTGCTTTTGCCCCTTTTTCTCCAGCTTCACCTGTATAATTACATATGAATTCAGTCATACAGTAGCACAAGAGACTACTGGAACAGAATCAATATTCCTGCATCAATATTCTACATGAATTACCCTTTCAATAATGGGTGTGAATACAAACTAAACACTAATAACAGAGAATAAAGCGTGCTGGACATCTTACCTTTAAGTCCAGGAACAAGAATTTGGACAGAACATTGTTCTTCTGGTATGTGCTAACCGTAAACTGACCTCAGTACTGTCAGACATAACCAACTGACTAACCAACTGACTAACATGTAAGCCACCAGCTTTTCTCCAATCATACTGGAAACACACAGGAAGGCTTTTGGTGTGATATGAGTTATGGTCAAGTGATTCTTCAGCATAACATAGATGTTTGTCCAGAACCATATGCCAACACTCATAAAATTTAATTACTTGTTGATTGGATGATGTTGTAGAAATTATTATTGTGATCATGCAAGCTTTGGCACTCACTGTAAACCTGCAATATGAGCCTCTCATAACAATTTCATATTATCAGAAGGAAATTGTCTGTGTTTGTGGTGTGTGTTATGAAACAAGAAACATATTTTGGAATAATTCATATTTTCTGAACAATCAAATAACAAACTGTCTCTATGCTAAATGGAAAAGTAAATATAGATGTTAAAGGACTAAACTGGTTTTGTGCATGTAAGCGCAAGCAACGTACTGCGCCATCGTCACTAGCAACCCCAGTGTTTCCTCAAGAACAAAAACATTTGCAAAGCAAATACGCAAAACAGCACAACTGTCTCGTTCCCACAGCATCTCACTGTCCACCTTCATTTCAAAGCCGATATGAGATAGTAAACAAGCGTACCATGAAGTCTCCCATAACAACAGACTTCACAAGAAATATCTGATCTGTACGGCTGTTGTCTATGCCACCTGCAGTATGACTGTATTTCTTACAGACTTACCTTGTGCAAATTCAAAGTCTGCTATATAACAAGCAGAAGACTCAGCATGTATATGGATCCAAGTGAGTTAATGGAGGTCTGCTCACTGGTGGGCTCTCTGAATTTTTCATCTCACGGACCCTGCGAGAAACAGGCCTGAAAGTGAGCCAGCATGTATAAACACACAGATAAGACGGTTGTGCTGTATTTCTCACTGATAATAACATGGTAAAGCTTTGGGGTCATTACAACACGTACCACACAACTCAGAAGGAACATCTTAAACATTTTTAACATTCTCAAGATTAACTTAAGGCAACATTTTAAGTGTGATTGTGTAATCATTTTTAAACAGTAACTGTATCGATAAATAACATAAAATATACACAGAAGTTACATAGAAGTTACTTTATAAGTAGAATCAAACCAGGATGAAGTAACATAGGAAAAGCTATACTGTAGTTTGTGCATTGGCACACAGGGTGGCAGTAAATAGGAGACAGGATTTCAACTCATGGTTGGATCAGGCTGTGGAAAGTATGATGTTTTTCATGTCATACACGGTTGTGTGGAAACAAATATGCATAAAAACATTACACAATATCAGTGTAATATCAGTGGTGGAACAAAACATGGTTTTAAATCAGCTGTGACACTTTAATCCATAAAATAACATTTGTTGTTGTTGGTTCTGTTTTGTGGTGCTTGGGCATAAATGAAACAACCAAAATTACAAAATGCACAATGTTTATTCTGACAGTTTGACTAGAAAAGCCACAATGATTTTTCACAGTTGCCTTACAAAAGCCGCATTTCTTTCCACAGTTGCAATGCACAAATACTGTCTGTGGCAATAATTGACAATGAAGATTAGATCTACATGCACCTGCTATTTATAGTCCCAGAACTAATAAACAAGCTTAATAAAACCATTACGGTTTCATTCATCTCCAGTCGTCTGCAGTGCTGCTTTCTTGTGTTGCTAAGGAATATCCCTCCCATGGTAACAAAAACTAACATGATAACGTGGTGAATAGAGAAAAAAAAAATCTATCCTCTGATATTGAAATTGTGCTTATATTGATTTACAGCAGTTGTGCAGTGACACTGAATGCTGAAGACACTGAGCTTATTTTGCATGTGTTCATATACAGAGTGTTTTATTATCTGCAACAAGTGTCTTTTGATTTTTATAGACCCAGGGACAGACTCTTAACAAACCCTGTGACCCCTAATATTAAAAGGATCATTACTTACGATCATTACTTTCACTAATTTCAAACGTATCGTTAACATTAGAAGATTATTTGATGTCTGTTCAAAAAGATAAAAAAGCCATGCCATGTTTAAAAGTTAAGTTGTATATTTCATCTCACAGCCCCCTAAGGGTTACACAAATTGACCCATTTTTAGAAAACCTTGGGTCAAGAACATATATAGGTAAGATATATAGGACTTTATAGGTAAGATACTAATAAAGCAAATAGTAAGTGCTACACATTTTGCCACATAAAGTGTGCATTCCAAACATTAAATAGAGAACTCTGATTGATTTCATTCTTCCAATTTAAAAATCAAATTTCCTGACTGTGACATTTAGAGATGCTTTCAATATAGCATTACTGACGTAAGCGCACTGAACGAACAACAACATCTCCGTCGCTATCTAAAAGCTGACAAATTCACTGATTCAAACTCTGTGAGAAAACGGAAGAAAAATAGTTTATTTTACTTCAATGATGACTTGAACCCTTTCTGCTTCATCTGACTTTGTCCCGTCCCTGAAGCGAGGAGGACGAAGATAAAGTCTGAATTTAAAAACCGTCCTGTTGGATATTGAGCGCCTGCATTCTGCTCAACTAAGGCTAAAAGCTTTCTGTGGATCACAGCCTGGAGAGGACGAAGCTCTGACCATCAGAGCATGACAGTCACAGAAGCTCATCTGACTTAAGGGCACCTTCAGATGGATGCCACTGTATGCTGTGTCAGGATCGAAAGGTTGGCAGGCAGTTTGCTGTCCGACGTAATGGCCATTCAAGCATCTCGGCTCATTAAAGGCACTTATTTTCTAGAAAGATTAGTGGATAAATCATGCAGTGCAAGAGTGCTAACCTGTGCTTGTTAATCAAGGGATGGTTGAAATAAATCAAGCATTGAAACCTTTCAAGCCTAATTTCCTGGATGTAGTGTTGCTAAATACAGAAGCATTGTACAGATAAAAACAGACAGGGGAGTTCATATATATACATTATCTGTTGTTAATGTATGGAGTTGTAACCTCTACTGAAAGCACAGGCAAGGACATTAACTTAGATTATTAATTATTAACATAGATTAAGTTAATAATACTGAAAAAATAAAGATTTACTTGATTGTTGTTTATTTATTTGATATTCTAAAGCTCAGTGCAGATTTTTCAATACAACATACTGCAATTCTTGGAAGCAATTTGCATATAACTCTGCACAACTGCATTGAAGTTGATGCAACAAAAGAAAGTTTCTTAGTTATTTTATCAAAAGGATAATTAAATAATAATGACAGATATTAAGTCATGCAGACCTGACATTTAAAGTTCAGTCAAGACATTTACTTCAAATAATTATGCAGGTCTGGATGAATGCACCTTAGAAAGCTGTTCAAACTTGTTACCTTCATTTTATCTACATTCATCCACGACCACCTTTCTTTGAAACGATGAAAACACCACGGCTCATCTTTTTCTCTCTTACACCTCCACATTACACAGGTCCACATCACAATATGTCTCGCCCTCACAGTTATACATGTATTAATTACGTTCTATGAGGGCTATTTCAAGCACACAAAGAAAACAAAACCCACTATGAAGGACAGTGAGGAATAAGCCAATAACTCACAGGGTCATTAATACATGGAAATCATATTGCCCCAGATGTGTCAAATTAAAATAGATTAATTTTTGCTATGGGTAGTTATACATATGGTGTTTATGGGTGTTTTTTAAATCAAGATATTAGGTTAAAATGTATATCAGGTGTGTATGTAAATCAGGTGTGTATAAATACCACTGCTACAAATATTCAATGAAATCTCTCAAAATCAAAAATCCACACGCATGATAATTACAAAGCAATTATTGAAATGCTGTTTAAAACCCTTTCAGATGAAAAATGAAGCATGACAACCAAAACATTGTGTCAGCTACCCATAAACATATTTTCTTATTTTTTATTTTGTTGCACAATTATAATGTGAAATGGTGTGTGAAACACTTAATGACAAGTGTGTGTGTGTGTGTGTGTGTGTGTACATGAAGAGCTGTATATTTGGTCCTGATATAAAACACGATTATTCACTGACAGCATTTTCATATTATTCAGACAGGCTGGAAATATCATCAGAATATCAATGAAGCCAAAGTCATACAATCTAGGACCAGCCACAGTGCGAGCTATCACATACTCACAGAAACGTCCAGTTATTTGCAGAAGGAAAATACTTATTCACCTAAACTGTGTTTTCTCTGAGAAACGCCCTCTTGTTCATAAAAACACACATGGTGAATATCAATGCCTTGAGGAATTGTTAATCGGCC
>JAZGTK010006021.1:0-11593 GCA_036877625.1 Ambastaia sidthimunki
ATTTATTCACCTTTACTCGGACCAGAACCAGGACACCTACAAAATAAACCAGCTAATGATACGAACACACTCATATTCATCTGTATCTCTGTCCCGCCCACCTCACCTTCTTCCTCTTGTAAACGGTTTTAGCAATGTGTCTCCAGGGACGATCACCTTTCCACACAGATGTCTAGTGAAGTATGCGACAAATGAGACGCTGTCAGCCAGAGGGAAGATTGCAAAATGATACCTTTTGGTATTTTCTCTCTCCCCTTGGCCTCAGTAAATTACATAAAAGTATACTGGAAACACAAGCTGTCAGGAATGACCATTCAACTGACATAAACGGTGGCTTTGTATCACCCTTGCAAGCTGTCTACCTGGTCAGCATTTTTAAGCATAAGTACAGTCCACAATACAATTCCAAACAGTAATTAGTACAATTATTTTGTACCAATTATGTACAACTCATCATGTTGCTTTATAAGATAATTGCAATATTCCATAACCTAATGCAATCTATGAGTCAAAAGGGGCTTGTGTGGAGCAGTCACTTAATTTCTCTTGGGAGAAGACTTAGAAGGTTGCTGCCTATGTAGACAGTGAGGTCACTGAATAGGGATTAATACAGAGCCGGTAACATTGTTTATAGGAAAAGTAAACTCTGACTGCTCTCAAAAAAGTGGCTGTTAGCCTAGAGTCATACAGGTAAGAAATGTCCTGCCCACAAACTGAGCCACCACACGCAAAGAGTTAATGTCTCCCCTCCACTAGAAGGGAAGTATAATTGTCATCTAGTTTCAGAAAGGTCTCCAGGGTCCTTCATGAGAAGATTGAGGCTCTGAGCATCCAAAACATTTCCTGCTTTACTCACCTCTGCTTCAGTGCAAAGATTTCACAGCATTTCCCCCCCTGAAGCTTCCAAATCCAGATTTAGCAAGTTCAGCTAGCAGAAAAATTTGCCTTCACTGGAATAACAAAGATTTAAGCTCTCCATCCTTCCACAGAGTTAAACATTACTTTGACATTTCACAAAGTCACAAATTTGGTTTCACACTCAAAACCTGAGTCAAAAACTAATAAAGCTTTACACCTTTGAACGATTCCAAACTAAAATGTTGGGACCTCAAATAAATGAGGTACAATGACTCTGCTCTATTTGTAAGTCACTAACCAAACAAGCAAATTTTGGGCATTTGACCCTTCTCAAGACACTTCTCAAAGCATGCTGGGATCCCACACTAAATACTAAGAAACAGCATGTTAATTTTACCAAATACATCGTTCAGACATTACATTAAAATTATTAGCAATAATACAATTCATAAGGACAATCAGTATTAAAAGAGAAAACTGTCACATATCACAAGTTTACTTACTACAAGAGTGTGCCTCACCATTTATTGACTAGCATTTGTTATAGTAACTCAACTGTTCCAAAACGTCCCTTCCGTTCTCTTGAGGGCTGTAACCGTTATTGAGTTAAATAAATGCATACAGATGATGCCTGTACTTTTGAACCGTCTTCTGAACACTTCCTCAGAGATAGAACATTAGCATTTTGCAGATATCACATTATTCCCCTTGGCACAGTACAGCTAGTTTTTCCAGCTGTAGATATAGTGTAATAGATGTAGGCAAGGGAGTGACTGTTACCCACTTGAGTATTGTAAAATATTTCAGGTATTCAATCATGACAGCTCAACTGCACTTAACACCAGTGAGCGAAGGCTAATCTGTACATTATTGTGGATCAAACCTGCTCTATACATTGCAATAATTAACGATTATTGTAGGTTCACCATCATCCATTTTGCTCCTCATAATTATGCTTCTTTACAAAGAATGTCTCTCCCTGCTAGCTTAAAATATCCTGGATAATTAATCTTGATCACTGGCCACCCAAAACCTGTCATATAAAATGGAATAAATCATTCAGTGCCTCTGACAAAATATATTAAACTTTATATGAAAGGATAATTTAATTCGTTCTTTAACCATGTTTATGACCAAAAAAAATTGTAAAATGTAAAATCAACATCAAAACCGGAGTCAACGTGTATGTGAACAGATCTTGAGGTGAAATAAATCAGAGCATTTATTTTATGGTGCTACAGAATTACACAAGTGAAACAAGAAGTGGATTTATTAGTGCATATCCACAAAATGCCTCCATTGAGGAAGAGACATTTTATAAAACGGTGGTGATACGAGACGGGTCTGTGGCGGAAAGAAAATGAAGTGCAAACTAAAATTGCCTCAGATTTGTGCGTGGCGGCTGGATAATTCAAATAGGCACAGATAAAGAGGGCATTTTTCAGAAAGTACATATCTAAGCGAAAAGAGGCTTCTAAATGTGAAAATAATGTGTATGATTTGCTCAGGGTGAGGATGTTCTCCATCCTCGATGGAGGGCTTGTAGAAGCTCTATTTCATGGATTATGGGTGAGGCTATGGAGAGAAAAGCACCAGGGAATGACTCCCCGAGGAGCTGGATGTGGACAGAGGGGAGAAAGGCAGAATTTTCCATCTCATAAATTTAACGGCAGCTAAATATTCTTTAATGCTTTCATACAAACGACTGTCTCCCTGCGAGTAGATAAATTGCCGTGTGTGTCAAGATAGCATAAAAAGATCCATGAGAACATGGTGTCCAGATAAAATAGTGTTGGAAGACTGTTCTCTCTGTGTGCTGTGACAGATGATAATTAGTCATTTTACAGGTTTTATTATATATAAAGTTACTATATATACTATATATATTTACTATAATATATTTACTATATACTATATATATAGTACTATATTTACTATATATATATATATTTACTATATTTACTATATACAGTTAAACTGCCAATACATTCTAAAAACATGTGTTTATATATACGTGTGTGTGTGTGTGTGTATATATATAAACGCTAAACTTAAACACAGCTTCCTTAAAACAGAGTTGTTCAGCCAGCCCACTCACTGGTCGACGTTTTAAAATATGCAGCTTTGCACATCACTAAAGCCTTCACATCCGAGCCATAACCGTCTCTTTAATATGTGTGAACGGGGCGTTTTGAATTAATTTGTCTTTGAAACATCTTGCCTGCGAACAGGCAGGACGGAGTGACCTTTTTCGTGAAGAATAATTAAATTGTACGCCTCTAACTGCCTGTGATACATGGCAGGCCGGGAACAAGCCCAGCGCTCTCCCTCTAATTGGCAACATAAATATCGGTGTGACGAGCCTCTACTCTCCATCATGCCGACCCTCTGACATTGTGGAAATGGGCTGTCTGAATTATCTGAGGCTGGGTGATGCCTGACAGGTGGTAAAAGGGCCTGCGATTTGATTGTAAATTACATGTGTGGCCTTGCTGACACACGGATAATAAGAATATATGACGTGAACTGTGCCAGTGGACGGACAAAAAGCCAGCGACAGATGACTCTAAACATGCCTGACTTTACCTACAGGCTCGGCACAAAATCTTTAATTGCTTCTATTGGATGCAAATACGTGAGGGGACCCCGGAGACCTCACCTGGTGCACGGCAAATTGGGATTGAACCACCTAAACCTGCGATCCAATCCGGAGGGATAAATGGGCTCAGCTTCCAATCCAATCAATTTGCTTAACCGCTTGTAATCCAATCAGCCGCCCTGTCACACAAACAACACGCACACGGCTTCCCTCTCCACAGCGGATTAAAGATCCCGGGGCTCCGGCAAAACATTGGCAGAAATCCTGCGGAACTTACCTGCCCCTGTTGCACCCATTATGATACAATTCACACTTTAATGCAGGGCAGGCAGGTGTGATGGGATTTAAGCACTGAAACCCCATCCAAGCAATTATAGCTGCAGGAAACGGGAAAAAGTCAAGTTCTAATCCCAGCAATCCCACGAATCACCATCAGGGTCAAACGGACACGAGTGATATGCAAACATTATTCCACACTATATGTTTACATTCATATACACATTCATGCAAAGGCAAAGGTTAAGTGTTATGGTCCAAGTACAGCCATTTAGTTTTCTAAACTATAATCACTTTCATTGTTTACACAAGAGTAATTCAGATACATGCCTGGACATAAGTGCCTTCATTATTGCTATATTAAATCAGGGGTGGGCTACCATGTGCACATAGGCCAGCATGTGGATAAGTTAACAATAGCACACAAGCTACCGATAAGACAGAGAAATTTAACTGTGCATTGACCATTTTTAGTTGTTTATGTCACATATATTGAAGCAAACTGCATGATTTGTATAAAAATGACATGCAGTCACAAGTATATATATAATATTGCATAGGATATAGCTATACTGTAGTATACTGTACTTATAAATATAGGGTTTTTCTTAATGAAACACAATGGCTATTAGAGAAACAAAATCTAGATAAACATTAAAAATTAAAGTTATTGTTAATAAATGAATTATTTTGCATAACCACAATTTTTGCATGCATTCAGTAAGACAGACAGCTGATGGATTCCGGGATTATAAATGGTAATGCAGACATGAATCCACAGACACAACACACACTCCCCTGCTGTTTAAATAGTGCTGATTTCCTACAAAACGGGGGGCTTGGCAATCACTGTTTGTTTCTATTGGATTCACAACAGGCGGTGCGGGTGGGCTGTATTACATCGCTCTGTGGAAACTACCTAATTCAGAGCTGCACATAACTCTGCCTAAGAAAATCAATACACTACAGTCCAGCGAGAGAGAGAGAGAGACAGAGAGAGAGAGAGAGACAGAGAGAGACAGAGAGAGAGAGAGAGACAGAGAGAGACAGAGAGAGAGAGAGAGACAGAGAGAGACAGAGAGAGAGAGAGAGGTATGGGCTGTCTGTAAAAGAGACAGACTACACTCTCTCTGGAACCCAGAAGCTATAATATTCATCCTTGGCGGTTCACTTGACATTTACTCTCCCTGCTTTTCTCTGCCTCCTAACTCCTGGCGTTCCAAATCTCGCGGGTCCGTCGACCGGGTGAACAGATAACAAACCTGTCAGAGCAGGTTTAGGAAGAGGATAAATCCAGAGCCGGTCTGGAATGATGGGTTCCAGGGGGCAACGCGTTTGTGTGTGCACGGCTGTATGAGAAACGTGTGTGATTGTGTGTGTGTGTGTGTGTGTTAGCGACTATCAGTACTGACATACTGTAGAACACCTTTGGGAGAACGGTTGTACGGTATGACCGTTGCCAAGGCGCTTACAGCCTCTACGTCTTTAAACACGGCCTTGCTTCACGCTCTCCTCCCTGCGTCTTACTGCGGCTCACAAAGAGCCTTTCAGCAGCCCTGCGGTGAGGTCAGAGCGCCGGGGCGGAGGGCTGAAGCGAGAGATGAGAGAAAGAAAGACTTTGAGTGGTGTTAGTGAAAAAGCCTGGGGGTGTCTCTTGAAGGGGCTGATAACATTCTCTCTGATAGGGTCCCAGGGGTCTCTGAAATGTCACAGCTCTGAGGCCATGAGGCTGTCGTACCAATAGACACTGGGACCCCTGGGACTGAGAGGAGCGATGGAACTGCCACAGAGAGAGATAAAAACAGAGCTTTCACTGCTGCTCATGTCTATCGAAAAACAAGTCCTGTAGTGTTTATTGAACTAATAATGACCGTAAACTATTAGGAAAACTTTATCAAATCTGCTTCTGTAGATTTAAACCTAATCATGTCTTTACTGGCACTACAGAGTTTATAACGTAACCTTTTAATGATCCAGGAAAAATTTACACTGCTCAAGGAATATGTTACTCAAAAATGAGAATTGTGTTATCATTTACTCTCTCTTTCTCTCTCTCTCTCTCTAGCCATATTGTTTCTTTTGCATTGGAAGACAAATGGATACAATCTGCAAAATATCTAAGCTGCAAAAGTAGGTGTTTACCATATATATACACATTTACACACTGGGTACTTTAATTAAAGCAACAGACATGCATTGTAGCTATACATAAGCTGTACCAAGTCTGTGCATTCCCTGAGAATCAAACCCATGGTCTTGATGTTGCCAGTGCCACACTACCAGAAAACAACTTGACATACTGTAAGCTAAGCTAAAGGAAAAAATAAAAACAACAACACTTCTGTCCTGAGCTGACAATTTAAAGTGTATTAATTTTGATTAAAATGTATTGTAATCATAACAAATTGTGTACACAGATATCTGTTGCATACACTATACAAAAATAAGCCATTTACTTCACACCGTATTGGAAGCCATCTACAAAACGAGAGCAGTGTTAACTGTAAACAGTTTGTCAATTTTGTTAATAGGTAAACATTTGTGTTACATAAACATTTACTGTATGTGAGGCTGATATAATTAAAGGTAACGCTTGAGGAAATATCAAGAGACCATATGACAAAAACATTAAATATGCCTGTAAGTGCCTGACATTGAATGGATGACCTCTATTTTAGTAGCGTCTTTAACAATTTTGGTATATCGACTAGATTGTCCCTGTTTGACGATGGCAATGATGAAAACGTCCTTTGGAAGGGCTAAAAATTGCACATCAATTACTTGAAGCAGTGAGGCCTGTCTTATGTTCCAGCTACCATTTTATAAAACCAGAAAACGTCAATACTCATGTCATACAGTTCTCACCAAGGACATTTACAGGAGGAAAAAGAAGTAGTATGTAAGGTTAACGACTGTTAGAACACGAAACATGATAGCATTTGTTAGCATGCTTCTAGACAATAAATAGACTTGGAGATGTCTTGAAGTCCCTTTGAAGAGAACATGAGCATCTCTCTCTGGTTTATTAACAAGCAGCTTGCTGCGGTCTAATCAGTGCATTGAGAATACTCGTATTACTTGAGAAGTGCCGCGTGCCGTTTACGTTCCTGTGTGCTCGCTAGGAACCGCTAATAATGTGAGTTTAATTCAAAGCTGGAGAATATCAAGCAAACATAAAAAAACTTCTGTGAAGATCAAAAAAAGAGGGAAAAATATAAACAAAAGAAAAGCGCAACCCAAACACGATCTAGTTTTTTAATACTTTGTTGGTAAAAAACAGGTGATGCTAACAAGGGGGTGGGTGCAAACTAGAAGTAGGCGAGGAAAAAGATGCATACAAAGACCATGTTCTCGTTTTCTGTGTGAAAGCTCCACTAGGACCACTGAAACTTGCCTGATTTCCCCAGTCCAATTATATCAGTGCGCTCAGTCCTTCCAGAATAGCGGTGTGGAGCTGAGGGACAGTGTCTGCGTAGGCGGAAAGAGGCTAATAGAGTCCCTGAAGTTAACTCCATATCGCTGCTCTAGCTAATGGGCTGTGATATCTTCCCAAACTGTCTGCTGCTGTGCCCCCTGGAAGCTAATCTAGCCTTGTGTTTTGGAAGTTGTGCTGTGCCACTCGCAACACCTTCATGTCCAGATCTCATCTCTGCTGCCCACAATGTCCCGACTGAGCCAGGCAGATTGGAAACTGATCCTGGACTCTCTCTCCCACTACCAGGAGAGTGTCCCAACTTACCCCCATCCCATGTGACGTGCCAAACTCATGCTCGTTAAGGCCAGTTTGGACTCATCGCCGATGGCCATGAGTCTCGGCAGGTGCCAGTGCACCCTCCAATGCCATTCTGCCTCGAACCATCCAAAAAAGGCTTTTATTAAACCAGGCCTGAGAGAGAGAGAGAGAGAAAGCAATAGGCATGGCTGTTGAAGGACTCTTTTAAAGCCCTATATGGCTCTCTGGTGGCTAATAGCATCCAGGATGCTGCAGAGGGTGGAAATGGCCAGACATAAATCCAGAAAAATGACTCCCTAGCCAGCCATGCGCCAGACAGCTTGCCTCATTCCAGATGGTTGCGAGACAGACCGGTGGCATTACAGTTATAGTCTGGGACTGGCCATTGACTACATATTAGAGCCCATCATATTTTTGTAGTCTCAAATACACCATGGTCCATTTTAAAGCAAAAGCCAAGTGCTAAAACGAAACCTCCACACAATGTCTATATAATTGCCACTTGTTATACAGATGAAATTGATTCAGGAACAATTTTCTGCCATTAAAATTCCTACTTGATGCACTGAAATGGTAGAGAAGAGCTCTTGGTAATTATGTGTGACATGCAAGACCCTAAAACTATCAGAGCCGGTTAGAGGTGCAGTAAAAACATGTTAAATGCAAGACAACGAAATTAAATGATGTGAATTGCGCTAGCGTGAGAAAAATGCCGGGCAAATGTAATATGACACGACAGATGTATTGCATTCATTACACGCCCTCCTTTCGAACCTGGTCCAACTCATCACACAACAGTTAGTATAGAAAAGAGATTCGTTTTAAAAAATAGTCCGCGTTGAACACATAGTTGCAAAGGTTAATTATCTTCCTAGTTATGTCTAGAAATGTCAAACATTTGTTTTTCTCCCTAATTGACAAGAAAATTAAATGTGAACTGCATTAGCGCTTTAGGTTAATCTTGAGCTTGCTGTATAACACGCATGAACGTCTCAACGCACAGAAAGTATAACAAGCCATTACGACCCCTCTGTTAGACCGCATAGCATTTTAAAATCACTTAAAAGCAGTGAAGCAAATTCAATGCAGAGACGGATTATAACAGAGACGTAATTATGCCCATAATTCCACACAAATACCACCAGAAAGAGCACAAAGCCAAAAGCAGGCAGCGCATAAGGGGAAGCAAAACCTTAATGCTAATCAATATTAATTTCTCTGCCTCGCTAATAACAAGGCATTTTGTGTACAGTCGATGTTGGGTTCAAACAAAGTCTCCCGGGTTCAAGCTTGTTCTGCATGCACCTGTCTGGCCTTTCTGGCCTCGTACTGCGGGCAATCATCACACCTCGTCTCCAGGCAGAAGGTCTCCATGCGTGTGAAGCATTGATCTCATTTGCTGTGGAGATAAGGCTGTAATTGGATGAGACCTGGAATCAGATGGACCTCCACGGATGGGCCAAGGCTAATTTCACTATCCATGACCTGACTAAGTAGCTGGGCCGCGGACACAACTACAGGGGGTTAATCCTGTCCAATCCCACCCCCAAGCCAGCTCATCACCATCTGGGCGACCATCCACCTCTCGTCTTGCTGGCCTCAAGCCTCCGGAGCCACAGGGGTGGGAAATAAGCGAACCAACCCAACCGCACCTCACAAAAGAAGCTTGAGCCAGGAGCCTAATTGCAAATGCATGATGTACTGCACTGCGCTACCGATTCTAGCGCTGACTGCTGATACAGAGCTACATAAATATTTCAGCCAGCGGGCAAGTGTGGCGGAGGTGATTATTTTGGGAGGCATGCTGGTAATGATTTTTGTTTAAAAAAAAAAAAACTGAGAAATATAAAGAAAAATACTAAATGACTAGTGGATTGCTTCTGAAATAAGAGGTGGCATAAAACTGTTAATTTATTTGCACAGTATTATATAACAATATATTACAATCTAAGTGACAATATTATTCACGTTATCACATCTTGGCATGGCCAGTGCTGTGCTCTAGCAAATCCTATTTGTATGGTAAATTTAAATGCATATTTTAAAACATGCTGCACTGTATGAACAGCATCAATAAAACAATATGAGTGAATCACACACCACAGGTTATGGAGGGGATGCACGGCAATGCTGTAGCAACACAAGAGAAACAACTGTATCCTCTGAAAATCTGTAATGCAACTTAAGTGACTGCTGTTTGACAGCATGTTTTGAGAGAGGTGGGATGAAGCAGGTGAAAAGCAATAAGCTTTGCCCTGAAGATAAAAGCTCCAGCAAGCCTTTGATGACTCTGAGTTTGCAGCATAGGGCTGGTTTTGATCAGACTAACTAGAGCGGAGGAAGTTTGGGAGAATGCAGGCATGGGTTTGATAAAGAATTGAGTAAGCCTGCAGAAATACAAATTCCCTCTTAACTTTTTGTCCCCTGTGCAAAAAGCTTTTTTAAATCCAAAGACATTTACAGTACTGTGTCATTTATAAAAATTATATAGCATTTGATTCATTTTAGATCGCTTCTGATTTTTTTATACACACATTTTAATATACTGTTTAGTATACGGCATGATTATCTGTATATGCACTATTTGCATTAAAAATGCAAGGCAAAGTAAGATTTAACAATATAGCAATATATACTGTAACTACAACACACAGCGTTTCAACACTACTTCTGTTAACAAATGTGAAGTCCGTTTATTGAGGTTTAAATGTAAACCTCATATTATGCAAATGAGCATCATAAAGAGTATTAAGTTTTACGTAACATTTTGTACGAAAAACACATTAGTAGTAGTATGAACTATAAATCAATTAAAAAAAAGACCTTAAGAACAGCAGATAAAACTCTACTCAGCAGTGCACCCAGTTCTTAAAAATCTTAAAAAACACCAACACATACGCCAGCGATATCAAACATTATCAAACAGTAAACTTATTTTTATAGTCTTACTGATCTGACTGCGTCATGGTGACAATAACCGTCGAAAACTTAAATCGCTCTCTCTTTTCAGCACTCAGCTCCACAATCCTCACTGTGCCAGCAGGTAATTCGACCTGCCAATTTAAACATGGCATGATTGAGCTGTAAAGAACGAGCGGACATCAAGGAACAAACCTTGAGTCTGTAAGAAAGAGCAAAATGCTGGTGGGAGGCCGAGAGAGGGACAAGAAAGGGGCAGGGGGTGGATTTGTGTGTCATTACCGCCGCACCGCTGTGTTGCTATTCCGGATTCCTGGAGTTTGACATCCAGATTGCAGATGGATAAGTGTGCCTTGAAACCACATCCCCCAACAGGGAAAAGAAAATCATTTCTCATAACGGCATCTATTTACTGGCACGGCCTATCTCTCCCACAGGGCCCAAAACAAATGAAAATGTTATTTCTCTCCTCATGAACTCCCACCTTTTCTGTCTGCCTTTTCTCACTGCCAGCGATTGCATTCTGCCTTCAAATTTGAGTTAAGTCCATGACYAGGGGGAAATAATGTCTCTGGAATAATCTTTCTGAAACTATAATTCCAGGGGGTTGTGTTCCAATTTATATATTTATATACTTTCCCATTTATTTACCCTGTTCTTGGGCTTTTTGCCTTGCGGTTTTGGGGGAAAGTGCTGTGGCTTCTGATACAGAAGTGATGTGACATATGGAGGCTTCCTCTGTAATCCTCTCAGCCACAGCGAGGCCCTGACAGGGGCCCAAACGTGCCCTCTGCCAAACACATAAACAGCCCTGATGCAGACGGACAGCCGCGCACAACAGCGCCTGTCAGAGAGATATTTCAGGCTAATGCAAAGCACAATATTAACTCAACCCTCTGCAATGATAAACTTAGAATAACACAACTGTCACATTGCCAAACAATTGGATAAAAGGGTTTTTCAAAGCGGTGGCCAAGCAGTTCTGTGGTGCTCATGCAGGCATTTCATGCTCAAATCCTGCTAGCAACTTAACTCATAGCCAATTTTTTCCCCACATAATCAGTTGTAATCTAATATGTCTATAAACATGACAACTATTTTTCCTTCTCCACAAGAAACTAAGTAAACTAAGTTTTACCCCTCGTTTCTGGTCTTCTGACCATCTCTCAACATCCTAACAAATCACCTGGTCTATACTTYRMSTGTKT
>JAZGTK010006022.1:8780-21447 GCA_036877625.1 Ambastaia sidthimunki
AGATAGATAGATAGATAGATAGATAGATAGATAGATAGATAGATAGATAGATAGATAGATAGATAGATAGATAGATAGATAGATAGATAGATAGATAGATGAACGTCTGAACATTGATTAAAGGCTTGTACTGTACCAAAAGGCACACTTGATATAGACTTGGCTCAATCACTTTAGCTCATGAATCTACAACAGCTTTAAAGGCATTTGTACGTTTTGCGTTGCTTGGAAAAATAATATTTTGTCAAAATACACAACTACTTATAATTATCTTTAATGGAGTTTTTGATGGAAATGAGCTGTAGGTGGCACAAACAGGCATGTTTGTGCGCTTTACAGGTTGACTCGGGGAACAGTAGTCTCCTCCCATCGGTTCTCTCAATGGTTCTAACCGAGCAGGTGTGATGCTGAGTAGAAGCTCTCATTGTAGTTACAGGAGAATCAGGACTGGAGCATGTCTTTGTACGATAGTGCGCCAGCGACGAAACGCTGAATGGGTGAATTCCTTATGCGTTCTGATTTCCAGAGTCACATTACTTAAACGCTTTGGTTTTATACGCTATTGTTTTTGGACTGTCATTAGGAGAGTAGACATGAATACTGTATTTAATCAAACGGACAGTGGGGACTTCTCCAACCGGACCGAGGAGATCCTTTTGTGCTGTAACTTCTCGTCAGTGGTGACGGATAACGGCTTCACGGCGAGCGGTCCGGATGAGAGGAGTCTCTTCATCATGAGAATAGTTCAGATCGCAGTGATGTGCGTACTCTCCCTCACTGTTGTCTTCGGGATCTTTTTCCTGGGCTGTAACTTGCTCATCAAGTCGGAGGGAATGATCAACTTTTTGGTAGCGGATCGGAGACCCTCCAAGGAGGTGGAGGCGGTCATTGTGGGCGCGTATTAGAGATGATGAGGATTTACTGCCAGAAAAAAAGGGTGACCACTCGAGTTTCTGAACCGCCTGATGGACATATTTTTTCTCACACGACACAGTGTTATTTGGCTGGATCAAAACTTACTGTCTGGAAATAAACTGAACTCCCTCGCGTCTCCATTTTGCGCACAAGCCTTTTCACTGTTGCATATAACCGCCGTCATTAACATGAAGTGAACAACTCATGTACTTCTGTCACTGAAAATGTTTCTATGAGCAAGAGATGGAGATGTAGTACGTATTGATTGTTTTGTAATAGTTATGGATCTGTAAAGCACAATGCGAGTATTTCATAGATTAATTTTTTTGTTTTTTAGCAAGTTTTAGGTATTGTATTTATTGCAATAAATTCAAATAAAATGTTAAATAAAATTATCTTTTCTTATATTTTAGATGCAGCCTAAACCTTTTCCTCACAGGAATAATCTTGATATTTGAAAATGCACAATGTGTACATGTGCTTCCTCTAGTAACATAAAAAAAACATAAAAAGTTTTTATTCAAGCAAAATACTTCCTGATGTACGTGAATCAATCTGGTAACATTAGGAAACAATAACAAATCAAATATTGAAAGGCAAACCTAAAGAAAATTATACATTTTGTGATGTATCATGGATTAAATTTTAAATTATTCTGACTTAGTTTAATTTATATTTTCATATATGCATTGATGCATTATTTGATGTAAACTTAATGTCCTATACTGCAGTACTGTTGGGGAAAAGTGAAGATTCTAATGCATGACTGCATTACTTCTTGACAGTTTATTGTCATTATAACATAGACAAGTAATTATTACCTGCACACATGATTTTGACTGTCAGAACATATTTATACACAGACACTAATTACTGTTTATGTTAATCCATAGATTTGAAACATGGTTCAGAATTAAAGCAGAGCATATTTTTATCCTAAATCTAACATTAAATCTAACAATGTCCTAACAGTAAGTCTGTCTGTGCCTCTCAACCCATCCTGCGTGTTGACATAGTGAGATGTTATAACATTTAAAAAGGCGGTTGTGCACAAAACACAACATTAACAGAATTTGTTTCCTATGTAAGTTGGTAACACTTTAGAAAGTTTAATTCTGTAACATTAGTTAATGTTTTAGTTATCATGAAGTAACAATGAAAAACAATCTTTCAGCATTTATTAATCAACAATAATTTCAGTTTATAAATATACTATTGTTCTTTTGCTAATTCAAAATTGTTGATAAATTAAATAATGTTAATTTGTATGCTGTACAACTTAAAATGTGAAATATTTCTTAGTAGGCCTAGTTGTAGAAATTAACATTAACCAAGATTAATGAATGCTGTTTAAGTGTTTCTCATTGTTATGACATGTCAGTTATTGCATTAATTAGTGTTATATAATTTCTAATTAGTTTATATAATGAATTAACTTATTAACAACATAAATGAACAAGCACAAAGCTTTGTAAGCGTAAGCTTTGTGAGTACAGATCATATTTTTGTTATTTACAACTTATATTACTATAACTGAAAAAGATTGTGGTTTGTAACATGCAATTAATTGATGCCATGATGTATTGTGAAGGCCAGTAAAATTGTCTTTCTCATGGTCAAATACGGGTATTAAATGGAATTAATCAATGGTTTCAGTTTAAAGATAAACTAAATAAATTAAGTTAGCTGTTGTTTAGGCTGCTGAGACAAAGCACAGCCTGTTTCAAAATGTTGTTCTTCTGTCTGTTAGTATATTGCTGCACTATTTCATAATGTTCATGTCACTATGATTACAATAAATTACAGCTTGCATGAATGAGTTACATGAATATCTTTTAAATGTGTTTACCGGGGCAAAGGAGGGCTGCCACTTTTAAGACATCTATTTTTAATAGTGTCTGTGAGAGCTGAGAGCTTGTTAACTTCACAATGAATCATTTTGCAGCAACTTTGCAGTGACATCAGCTTTAACACAGAGATATGTGTTAGAGATAGCAGTATATGCCTTACCAATATTAAAACAGAGTACAGAATGCACAAGAATAAGGTGTTATTAAAGAAGTATTGAATATGTCCTGATCCCAGGTGTTCATTACATTGGTAATGAAATTCACATTTAGTACCCAAATATTGAATAAGTAGAAAATGAGCATTGTAAGTTGTTATTATTATTATGTTAATGTTATATCTGATAATGCCTAAAGCTGCCAGGCATCAACAATAACAACTGAAAAAGTCATTAAAATATAAAAAATTTAATAAAAATTCTTTGACTGTCAAGAAAAGTCTATGGAAATAAATGTCTTTAAATGTGTTGAGTGCAGTCTTGAAATGTTTCAGCTAGTTATTATGTCCCCAGCTGTCAATAGGTAAATGTTGCATTTCATCAAGGTTGAGATCAGGAGTTTTGGCTTTAGAAGGTTGGTGGTCTTAAATAGTTTATATTAGCTTTGCAGATTAATAAATGGCAAATTTGTATAGGCATCAAATGCATTAATCATTTAGTAGACTAATCCTTCTACAACTGAGACTAACACCAAACCTGCCACAACACTTAACAGACTTAATACCTTTACTGCACTAAATTGGAATTTTCTTCATTGGCCAAGTTGTGCTTACAAGGAATTTGTTTTACAGAATATAAAGACAATATACATAGAATATACAATATATACACAAACAATACACAATATATACAAAAACAATACAGGAATATAATAAATACAATCCACAATTCCCCTGCTGTGTAACTACGATGCACACACATCTTATAATTATATATTGAAGAAGTTGTGACAGACATGGTAAAGAACCAAATTGGAAGAAGTAGATCTCACAGAGTCTGATCGAGAGACAGGATTGCAATACATATTGTCATTCATATCCTGAGGTTCAAAACATCTTCTGAGTGATGATCAGGTGATGGCAGCCTGGGTTGCAGCTCATCCATTAAGCTGATTGACAGAAGCACTCAGAAGCTCAGCAGGGCTCATCAATGATTGTGATATTGATTGACAGCTCTAGACTGCATTGTGACAGAGCCATCAGTTTTGTTCCTGCATTCTTCATTTTCAATTTAACTGAGAGAGATATAAGTTACACATAAAGTTACCATTTTTAGAAAGTAGTTCTTTGTTATATAGGTTTTGGAGAAGAATTACAAAACTTTTTTAATGGTTGCCCTGATTAACCACAGGACAAGTAGTGGCGATGAATTGTTAAATTGTAAAGTTGACAAAACATTGAAAAAACTTTGAAATAGACAGAACTGAGGGAAGGACAGAGCCTTTAATTTACCTTTAATGGTTATTCCTAAATTTTGAAATTCAATGGTTTTATGCTCCCAAAACACATTGTGGTCAGTACATATTTATATTTTTACTTGCTGCAAATGAAACCGTATCTAATCTTGTTTGGGTCAAATTTTCTTTATTTGCCTATAGGCTTGTCTAAAGTTTTTGAAGATAAAATCACACAGCTTGTTATTTGTTAGCATCTGCTTATTTTACTACAGAAGAATGTAGAAAGTACTGCAGAGATTAATTGCATGTATGGTCACCACAACGTTTTTTGGCACTTTTTACCACAAAGAACAGTTTGCCTAATTTGACTGCTGATGTTTTGCATACACTCATCTCACAGAATGTTTTCACTTATGTACACTGATGTTCTTTTGATTCATGCAAAAATGACTGGCATGGTGATATTGATCATAAAATCTATTTTTGTGGGACAAGAAGAAAAGCTCAGACATCTTAACTCAGTGTGATCAGTAGTTAGGACAAGCTTTTCTTCTGGATTTATTTCATTTTATTTATTTACAGGGTTTCTAGCAGCTGTGCAGAATGCAAAATGTATGCTCACTAATGTGGAGATGGTGTTTACCACTTGTAATTTATTGTTTACTCTTGCTACAATGTCAACAACACAGACCATTGATGCATTTAAATAGTCTGTTATGGTATTAAAAGTACATTTTCACAATTGTTGAAATTTTACAATGAAATTTTACAACATCTAGACATGTTGCCAAAAGATTGAACCATCTGCATTCCAATGTGAAGTTTGCCAGGGTCCTTACCAATGCCTGATCTCTGAATATGAAGAACTGGAAGTAAAATCCGTGGAATAAGGCATGAGCCCATTACTATTACTAGCTCATGCACTACATTAGGCAACATTTGCTAACCAATTTCTTAAACCAGAATTATTCCAGGCTACATACTTTTCATTTACCTAGCCAGGAATAGTCTTCATGCTCATGCTAACCTGTCATTGGTCATAATATTTTAGTGTTATTTTTAAAGATACATGTGTTTGATTATGAACTCTTATAATTACTTTTAAACCTTGATACTGTTTCATCCTTTCTTTCTTTCTTTCTTTCTTTCTTTCTTTCTTTCTTTCTTTCTTTCTTTCTTTCTTTCTTTCTTTCTTTCTTTCGTTTTAAGTAACACAGCTAGAAATGCTGTGATACATTTATAATTTTACAGTGCAACTTCACAAAATATTTGATGGAGGAATAACTCTAAATATGTTTGCAGAAAGTTTCTCATAACTGCTGGATTAATAACAGTACTGTCCAAAACTCCCATGACGGTGTGAGCTTTCCTAATCATGTCCTCAATAATAGATGATGTATTTGAAGAGAGACCTCATCATAGTGGTGTTTAATAGCAGTATACATTATTTATATTCTGCTTGTCTCAGTCTACAAGTCCTTTGTCTTTATGCTGTTTATGTTTGAGCTCATTCATATTTCAGTGTGTTTGTCATATGGTGCGTCTCATTCAATAGAAGCAGCCTGGCGGTGGAGGTGTCATACTTGGGCCTTCAGAAACGAGAACAGCTGATGATTTTGAAGATTAAGGCTGCTCTCTAGAGAGCCTGTGCTATGACAAACATATGGAAAAGGGTGGGAATATGTGTGTCCGGTAAATGCTTCACCATGGCAACCTGACAGCTGCACCACAGTTGGTTTGCACTTGAAACAGCAACAATACAGTGGTGTAAGAGGTTTCTATAGCATAACTATATATGATTATCTTTATTTATCAAAAATTAATGTGATTATTAATAGTCCTGCTGGCATAGAGCATTTGGTGTTTTAGAGCTTTCTACTAGGATATTTAACTTATAAAAA
Organism: Ambastaia sidthimunki; assembly: GCA_036877625.1. Lineage (NCBI taxonomy): Eukaryota > Metazoa > Chordata > Actinopteri > Cypriniformes > Botiidae > Ambastaia > Ambastaia sidthimunki. Next base: position 14,839 of record JAZGTK010006022.1, read on the forward strand.
TTGTACTTATTTAACTTTAAAAAATAAACTTTCATTCAACCTCCATTCAGGTGAATCTTTAGCAAAGAACCCGACATGAGACACAAATCACTGACAGCATTTGAAATGTGAAATACTGCCAGATATGAAGCACTTGGAGTCCTATAAATAAAAGGCAATTTACCATCAATAGAATATCTCATTTGTGATTTGGTCTGTGGGATTATTATTGTACCATCCTCATATTACTATCATACCTTGCAATAGACTACACTACATGCAAATGCAAAATACTCTTGATAAAAGATGTCAGTGGTACTTGAAGTCATTTCCTCTTTTGAGGCACAACAGATTAAAGAAGTATTTTCTATCTGCTGCTGTAAGAGCGGAAATAAATCAAATATGACTCTAGGTTTGTTTTATGTATCTATTTTAAATCTCATTTTACTAGATCTCAGGTGTATCTGCGTGTATTTTTTATCTGAAATCACTCAGTTTTAGTGCAATCTGTTCTGCTTCATCATGAATATTCCATCTGTATTTCAGAGCACATGAGACGTGACATGTCAAAATGTGAGTGGCAGTGGTGACAGGAGCAGGACAGACCAAAATGAGGCGTGACACAACACATCACAAATCACAGCCAGTCAGAACAAGCACACCTTTTCTCAACAAATCACATGATTTGAGAAATCATATCATTACACCCGTTACAGAGGTGATTAATAAAGTCTGCAAATGGATCGAAACGACTCATCGTCACAATACCTCTGTAGCACCAGGGAATGGGTCTGGACAAGTGTGGAATGGGTCTGGACAAGTTTATTACTTAGGGTTTGTTTAAACGCTTGCCTTAGCAAACACCAATGCATTGATCTGCTGCTAAACATTTCACATAGAACTGTAGACTGAGGTAGTTTATCAATACTAAGAATGCAAAAAATTGACTTACATTTTCAAGGCCATAGAATACAACATGGAATATAGAATATGGCATGTGAACTGTAATTTTCAACCCAGTCTCACAGCGGTTCGTGCTATAGTTACTAAATTTAATGTATTGATTCGTGTACATGGACACGAATTTCACGGTTTTTTCGTGTCACTCAGAACGACTTTCCATGTAATGTTTTTTAATAGGAAATGTCCTCCATGCCCTCTGCCACGTTTTTATTCATTATTTTTATTTATTTTTTTCGTGCAGTATTACTCAATATTTAATCAAGAGATTTTATCCTTGTTTTTATTGCTTTATATTCTGTAAGGTACTCGCTATTATAAACCATGCATATTTATAAGCAGAGAGGCAGTTTATTACATTCCTAAGGGGGCTAAACAAACATATTCCGTAATTATAAAAATATCGTTTTAACTCCAAATAATTTCTGCAGTACCTACTCCAGATGAGCAGATATCCTGAAAATGTTCATAATATGCTGCCGATCGTCTTCATAATACTGTAGCGCACCCATTATTATGTTTTGAGTGTGACGGTTGTTGTTTTGGTACCCGCATTTATTAGAGTTAATACGGCCGGATACGCGTGTGCGTTACTGCTGTTCCAGTTACGAATGAAAAAGCACTCCTGATAAAATCTCCTGATGAAATACATTAGATGGAAAGTAGTTATGAGTGACACGAAAAAAAGGTGAAATTCGTGTCCATGTACAATATATTAAATTTCGTGACTATATTACGAACTGCCGTGAGACTGGGTTGTAATTTTATACTGTACTTTTATGGTGTCTCAATTATGATTTTAGAAGCTCAACAACATATGTTTGTAAACAAGCATCTCAGCCTGCAAAATTTTCCACAAAAGACAAATGTTAATACAGGTTTGAAATGAAAATTATATGTCAGCTTTTTTATTTTGAATTAACTGTTCCATTAATGTTCAAACTAGTGGTCAGTTTCCATAAGTCGGGTCAGGTCAAAACACAACGCCAACCCTCTGAACTTGTCAGTGCTATTTTTGCCTCTGGTTACTGTTGTAATTGGGACATACTGTACTCTCAGAACTAAAGTGTTTGGTAATGATTTCTATCACAAAATAATGGCAGCAACCTGATTTTATTGACTTCTAAATCATAGTGCAGAGAGTTAAGCATGTTTTCAAACTTCTCTTCTTTCGTTCTCTTCTTTTTCTGCAAATGGTTTAAAGAAAGGGCAGAAAGAAAATACGTATCTAACAATTCATGTCAATTTGTCATCTTGTTATGCTGTTATATTTAATTTCAATAGCTTGAGCAACAGGCTTTGCCAGTAATAGAGCAGGGGGAAAGGGAGGTAAAGGCATGTGGCTCCAGTATGTTTGCACTACTTTGGGCATGCACGGGGGAAGATGGCATGCTGCAGCTTTAAACTTTGTTGAGGTGTTGTTATCTCTATTTATATGTCACACAGGTTTATATATGTGATTATTTATATATTAGGTATCTAAAATCATTTACGTAAACAGTCCAATAAAATGTTCCTGTAGCTTACTTGTTAAAGCATGGCACTAGAAAAGACAAAATCATGGGTTTAAATCCCAAAGACCACACAAACTCTCACAGATCTACAAGGCTCTACTCACAGCCAATCACCAGCCACTAATCACTAGTTGTTGTTATCACCTCATCACCCTCCATGATCCATGAGCTCCTGCATCTGTAAGCACAATTAATCAGTCAATCAGTTATTCAAGTCTCTTCATTGTCACTGCTCAATTTAATTTATCTGTTCTCTGTGTTTTATCAATAACCATCATCTCAATAACATTTTCCTGTTGTCCGAGTCTACTTACTATTACATTTACATTTAGGCATTTAGCAGACGCTTTTATCCAAAGCGACTTACAAATGAAAGAACAATAGAAACAGTAAATCAATGATCAGAAGGCAACAGTCTGGAAGCATCATGCCAGTTTCCCTAGCCTAGCATAGAGTAATTTACAAGTGCAATCCCCCCCCCCCTTTTTTTATATGGAAAGAAGGAAAGAAAGAGAGAAAGAAGTGTTAGTGGTAGGATAGGTGCTATTAACTGGGCAGGTGTTGTCGGTAAAGATGTGTTTTTAGTCCTTTTTTGAAGATGAATAGTGAATCCGCTGTTCTGACTGAGACTGGAAGGTCATTCCACCAGAAGGGAACAGTCCAGGAGAAGGTTCGTGACAGTGATTTTTTGCCTCTGTGGTGTGGCACCACTAGGCGCTGCTCACTAGCAGAACGCAAGCTTCTGGAAGGCACATAGGTCTGTACCAATGAGTTTAGGTAACTTGGTGCAGACCCAGTGGATGTTTTGAAGGCTACCATCAGTGCTTTGAACTTGATTCGAGCAGCCAATGGTAGCCAGTGCAGTCTGGTGAAAAGAGGAGTGACGTGTGCTCTCTTTGGCTCGTTGAACAGAAATAACAGAAGTGCAGAACAGAAGGACCGAGACCGAACTGTGCAACCATGAGCAGCAACGATCGATTTGATGTACTTTGCAGTTATCTCCACTTCCTCAACGCACGCTTCTTTGCCTGCTGTCAGCAATTATATTGTTTAAAATAAGGAAATTTCTCTGTTTGTGACTATGCTCTTAGATTTCACATCCTGTCAGCCTAGTGGATGGAACAACAGCTCGCTCCTCACCACATACCACCAGGGACTGAACCCTCAACTGCGGCTGTGGCCTACTATGATGACACCATTGGTTTGAAAAGGTTTATACAGCTCTGTAAGCGGTAACTGTAATTTTTTACAGTTTGTAACTGTAAGTCACTTCGGGCAAGAGTAATTCATAAACATGTTTTTAGATGCTTTGCTATGCATTTCCTATGGATTTTAGCTGCTAGGTGGTTTTTATACTGGTCTATGTCAGAAGAGCCTATCCATAATTATGTTCTGGGTTCTTAGATTCAGTTTTCCCCTTATTTAAGTCCATGAATGTTTTAGTTAGTTTATCATCAGCTGGGCAATAATCATACATACATTTTTTATTTAAAAAAATTAGTAGCATACAGTAATAGCACACATGGCAGACATTTCATAGATCTTTTCAATAGGGATGTAGTAGCTTAGATTTCTGTTCACTCATTTAGGTGTTTGTAAGCATTCCCCTTCGGTTTTGGGAGGCCGTATATTGCAAAAGGTGTCTCAGAAACATAATATTTGAACTGATGCACTACAAAAAAAAATTTGATTAAATGTGAATGTAATTAAAAATATTTATGATTTGTTAATGTGTTTTTTTTTCTCTGAATAGCATTAGTGCCACCTGGACGCTGTCATAGCCTATCACCATAGTGACAGCACAGCATCCCACGGCACCTGTTCACAGCTATTAACAACACATGCTGTGTTTGTGAGGTAGAGTAAAAAATGTAATACAGATGCCAAATGTAACACCTATTTGTTTCTGAATTTTGTCTGATATGGATAAATAAATACCAAAATAAATCTATGAAGAAATATAAAAAAATTAACTTAATTAAATTAATGAGTATTTATGTATTTGTTTTTAAATGTATTATTGTATTTTTACACATTAATTCATTAAAACTTCATTTTCACATATATGCATTTATTTAGGCATTTTTAGGCATATTTAGGCATTGTCATCTTTTAGTTTTTCTACATTTAGATATTTCTAATATATATATTACAAATATTTAAATATAGCTTAATGTCAATGAGACTCGAACTACAATGTGGACAAAGGTTACGTATGTAACCCTGGTTTCCTGAAGGGAAGGAGACGCTGCGTCGAAACGCTATGGGAATGCTATCAGCTTTTATGCACTCTGAAACACCTGTTGCAACAATCAATTGCGGGGCGTGGCGTCACAGACGGGGTAACGTCATGACCAGGAAGCTATAAAAACACACTCGCTGCGCAGCTCGGGTTAGCTTCTAAATGAATGAAGCGGGCGCAGGCAGGTGGTACCCGAGGTATGGCCTGAGACGCAGCGTCTCGTTCCCTTCAGGGAACCAGGGTTACATACGTAATCTGAGACGTTCCCTTTCAGGAACTCGAGCTGCATCGAAACGCTATGGGAACGAGATGCCAACTCCGCCATAATGAGGGGATCCCTGCCCTATGTTGCGGCCTAAGGCACCAGGACAGAGGAACCAGCAGTGGCCTGAACATCTAGGCCATAAAACCTGACAAAGGTCAGGGGAGTGGACCATCCAGCAGCGTCGCAGATGTCCTGAATTGGGACACCTGCAGAAAGGGCCTTAGAGGCCGCCATAACACGAGTAGAGTGAGCCCTGATTCCCAAAGGAGGGGGAAGTCCAGAGGTCTCATAAGCAATACGGATTGCCTCAACAATCCAACTACTGATAGTTTGTTTAGAAGCAGGTTGGCCCCTCTTGTGTAGGCCAAAACAGACCAACAGCTGGTCATATTTCTGCCACAGGGCAGCTCTGTGGACATAAGTGTGCAGTGCTCGCACTGGACACACAAGGTTTAGCTTCTCCTGGTCATTATACCGGAAGGGAGGAGGACAGGTTTTATGGCCTAGATGCCTGGAGTACGACCGGCTGTAGAGTCGAGGTGGGCACCTTGGCAACATAACCCGCCCGAGGGTATAGCAATGCTTTGTATAGCAATGCTTTGTGCAAAGTCTAGATACGTAGGGGCCACAGAGAGGGCCTGGAGGTCACCAACTCTCCTCAGAGAGGTGATGGCTAATAGAAAGGCCACTTTGGCCGACAGATGTAGAGCCGAGATCTGATGTATAGGCTCAAAAGGGGGAGCACATAAAGCCTCTAGAACTACAGTCAGGTCCCACGGGGGGACTCTAGATCGCACTCAAGGCCTCAGCCTCAGTGCACCGCAGAGGAAACGTATAACCAAGGAGTGTCTACCCACTGAAGAACCCACAATGGGGATGTAGTAAGCAGAAAGCGCTGCCACATAGACCTTCAGGGTGGAGTGAGTCAAACCCGCCTCAAATCTTGTAAAAAAAAGCTTGTCCAGCACTGTACCAATAGGGCAGTTAACTGGGTCCAACTGGCAGTCTCTGCACCAGGAAGTGAAAAGCTTCCACTTCAGGGGATACAGTTTCCTTGTAGAGGGAGCTCTGGATTTTAAGACAACAACCGAGGTTGTTGAGACCGTAAGCTATGAGTTGCGCCCCCTCAGGGGCCATACCCATAGGTTCCACCACTCTGGGTGGGGGTGCACGCAGGCGCCCCTGCCTAAAATAGAAGATCTCCCCTCAAGGGGATCCTCCAAGGAGAGCCGTCTAGGAGAGATATGAGATCAGAGAACCATACTCGGCTCAGCCAGAACGGGGCAACTAAGAGCACAGATACTGTGTCACGCGTATTCTTTCCAGAACTCCTGGGAGCAGAGCGATCGGGGGAAAAGCGTACAGACGGAGCCTTCACCACGTCTGAACCATAGCATCCAGCCCGAGAGGAGCTGGATGAGCTAGAGAGAACCAGAGGGGACATTGAAGAGGTCCACTTGGACTTGCCCATAAATCCTCCAAATCTGATTCACCACACCAGGGTGAAGTCTCTATTCCCCGGGCCTTGGCCCCTGTCTCAACAGGGTGTCTGCTCCAACATTGCATCGACCCGGGATGTAGGCCACTCTCAGCGAGCAGAGATTTCCCTGAGCCCACCCCAGGATCTGGTGCGCCAGCCTGTAAAGGGG
>JAZGTK010006023.1:3583-21445 GCA_036877625.1 Ambastaia sidthimunki
ATATTCAACAGCATGACAAAAGCAGTCGCTAAGAAGATGAGGCGTCTGAGAAGATGACCTGAGGCAAAGGTATTGTCAGTGCATGAGGCTGTTCCAACTTACACATGGGAAGAAACTAACTGAGAGAGGCAGAAGGAACAGTAAAAAGCAGTTAAGGTGCAAGGAATTAGGTAAACCAACCATCCCAACATCAGAAGATCCCACACCAGTTAGGGGAGAAACAGTCAAGCTGAAATAGTGGATGGGCAACTTCAAGAGGTATCACTGATTGTTTTAGTATTGATAATATTTTTGTAGTATATGATAAAAATCCCTCTGAATCATAACTCAATCATTATGATCCAGTAGAAATGTATAGTGATGTTTGTGTGTGTTTTGAGTACAGTCTGTTGGGCAGGGAACAGACTGTTGTATCAATGAGAATTCCATCTGGAAACAAGATATTGTTTTTTGTTACAAAAGCAAAAAAAAAACTGAAATGGATTGGATTGTTTAAACATGAAATAATTTGTTTGTGCTCTGTTTCACAAGCTCTTATATCTTAAGCCCAAACCCTTTAGCCATTGAGTGGTCTGGACTCAGTGTTAGCCCTGTCGATAAGGTAATAGCACAAATCAATGGCAAAGACTTTGGTCTTAATTAAAAGAAACAACTGCTGATAAAAATGATGTTTCCAATGTATTGATATTACAGGAGCAGAAGAGTTAAGCATTGTGGAATATTGATCAATGTACTTAACATCTGCATCCCCTTCATCTTCTGTGGGACATCACTTAAGGGTCTTTCTTCTCTCCTCAGTTTTCTGCTTCCCTGCAAGGTGAACTGATGATCTAGAGGGTTATTCTTTCATGTGAATCCATTCTGTGCTTTAGGAGTGAATCAAAGATACCAACAACGGAAGCACTGCATCAACCTTAAGAAAATCAATGCATTTTTAGGACAGACATATGTTGTAGAGTTTCAAATACTAACATGCTAATTTTTACATATCTGCTTCTAGGTTAATGGTGTAACATTAGTCCCATTTTTGAAGTCTTTTCTTCTAGTAGATTCTTACTTTAGTTTCTGAGGATGAATTTTACAAGAAGGGCCTTGATAGATCTTAGACAAAGATCTTTCCTTAAAGACCAAAGAAGAAAGGTCTTAATGCATGAACCTGAACAACTGTGATGTCTCGACACAACCAATGGACTTTAAACTGCCTCAGTCTCAAACAAACAGTAAAACAATAATTAATAAAAGGGAAACTGAATTGATAGAATCCATTAAATGCAAGAGAAGGTCTCTGAAGGCTTGGCTGCAAAAGCAATCAGAGTCAATAGCACGATTCCCAGGGTAGCTCTGACCAGAGACCTAGTTAAAAGAGACATCAATCTGGCATGGCAGTTTCCAGGTAAGTTTTTTTTTCTTTACGTAAGGTAATAATGTTTGTGTTTTTCCTCATGCAGGACTTTTACAAGACCTGCTCTAGTTACTGAGTTGACTGACATCTAGACATAACTAGTCACAATAAATCGAGAAACACTTTAGAACTATTGCTGTCATGCTTTGTGTATTAGGTATTGTGTGATCGATTAGTTATTTGTGTTATATGAATGGTATTGTTTTCTCGACTCCTAATTTGCAAATTGGTTTTACTTGGTTACAATATCCTGTTCTTCCACAAATTGTCCCACACTTGTACACATTTTGGTACAAGGACCTGTCAGATTATTATTATTTTTTCAAAGTTTAGCATATAATTCGATGTAAGAAGAATATTCAACTCTTCAATGTCCTTACTTATTCAACTCTCAATTCAAAAGTGAGTTTCATATATGGCTTTATGTTCTAGATACCATTAATTTCAAAAGAACCCAACCCATGCATATATAGCAAGCTTGCCCTCAAATGGATCAGGTCTCTAGTCAAAATTTGATTAACACATCAATAATACATTTATAGTATATACAATGTTTTCATTGTCAATGCATGTTTCTCAAGAAGCACAGATGATACTTTTTGCTTCAAAAACTAATTTCAGTCATTTTCTTCTTCCTTTTATGCATCAAATGTTCATACCTCTGAAAGTTTTATTATCCGCCCCCATTATTCTAATGCATTTGATTTGCTGTAAAACTGCTCTTGAATTATACTGTTTTATGAGCAACATGAGGAAGCCTCTTTGTTTAGCAGAAAGAACTACAAAGATGGGCAGGATAAAAATATCTGATAAATGACATGTTGTCACGATCTCATCTGCCACGCCCACAACGTCACGTTCTGATCGCCGTCACCTGCTGCACTTCATCATTCTGATTACCCGCACCTGTTCCTCATCAAGGACTGCCTTACATAAACACACACCTCAGCTCCACTAGTCGTCCGGTCTTGTCTACACATTGCGGACTCTGTCTGGTATTGTATGCTGATTTCCAGATCATATACTAACCTGTACTCCTTACCTGTGTTCCCTGGCCCTAGCCCAAGCTCCAGTTTTGCTGAGGTGTGTGTCCTTTGTTCCTGGTTTCTCTGCTCTCCATTCTCCCTCGCCATCCCAAGGAAAAAACTATCTCCAGAAACCCTCGCCATCCTACAGAACAAAGGAACCAAAACCCCGTCAAATCCACGATCCTGAACATTAAGCAAACCCAAGTTTCCATTCCTTACCTATGCATTTCAATTGCATTTCAAAGCCTATCTATTTTACGCTTCACCCTTGTGTTCGCGTTCGTTACACCTGTGTGGCAGGTTATTTCAATTTTGCTTTTAGTTTGTGAATAAGGGCAGCAATGTAAACAGAATTAAAATGTATAGGCAAAATACTGTTTGCAAAAACATGAAGTGAATTTATTAAGGCTAGATGTGACTATTTATTGGAACAAGTTAGGTTTATTTTTGAAAGTCAACACTATATAGACATAGTCCTTGTCTTGTCTATACAAAAATCTACTGAACATTTTCAATAGTGGTGCATCAATTATTATATTGATTATCAAAACAGAACCTGCTATTAGACATGTAATTACAGACCTTTCAGTAAAATCTTAACAGCGAAATCATTATAAAACACAAAATTCATAAAAAAAAATAAACATACAAAAGCACTTGGAGAAACACTGGAGAAAACACATATGCATAATGACACTTAATATAAATGAAATAATGTTGAGATATAGCCTGTGTGACAGCTAGCCCTCTCTTTCCCCTATATGTGGAGCTGTATGCAATACTTTAAAATGCTAATATTGATATTTGCTAATTTAGGGAAATAAAACTAAGCTGTCCTTAAGACATGTATGATAGGCAAAGTTTTCATACAGGTCTTATGCAGAGACTCTTCTGCTTACAAAAGTATTTAATGTAAATGTCACTGTTTGGTGGAATCCTCCAAAAACTTTTTTTTTTTTTTTTTATAAATCGATACTATCAGTCAGTCCCCACATGGCTGTGTAAATTTTAGAAATGATTAACCAATTACTTTTTATTACTGCTGGATATTGATTGGCTCTCTGTAATGACTCGGCCAGTGACTTCTGTCTCAGTGCTGGCAGTGTCGCCGGGGGTCTGTCTGAAGGATTTGCTGCTTCCTTTCTCCGTTTCTTTTGCAGCTCTGCATTTTCTTTTTCGTGTTGTTTTATGTGTTTGTGTAAGTTGGTGGTGTTGCCACAGTAGCGAATAGGCTTTTTTCAAACATCGCAGTTTGCCATGTTCTGATTTACTCTTTTTTTTCTGTCATCTCTCATTCAGAGGAGAGCAGCCGCGCTGCTGAGTTTCCAGATTATGGGCTAATCTGATCGTCTCATCCACACTTTTCTGCTGAGCATCCAGATTTTATGAATGCTTGGTCTTTTCGGTAATATTACGTTAGCCTAAGTAATCCCACGAAGCACAAAATTGTCAGTGAAACGTTATTTTAATGCAATGTTGGCTGAAGTTACTCTCAGAAAAACTGTAGGGAACAAGCAAAACTAACAGTAGGTTTTGTTAGAATGAATAGTAAAATAACATTTTATTTATTTGTGGGAAAGGCTTAAATTATAACTGTATGGGCACTAGTTCCAGGGGGGTTGTGTTCACACTGGTGTGTCGGTAAGAACACCTGAGGCAGGGTGCAGTTCCAGATTTTAATGAGAAATTAAGCATTGACAGCGCAGTCAGACCACAGGGCATTGCTTGCTTCTTAAGCCTCTGACAATGGACATTTGTCTAGAGGTGTTCTGAAATAACAATGAGCAGACAGTAATAATAACAACTCGTCATAATTAGCAAGAAACAATTATATACAATCATATTCTTTAAATATTTAACATATACTGAAAATAACGTTATTGTAGTACTATGATGCTCACGGAGAAAAGTAGGTAAAATGTCATTATATTTTGCTGCGTCTAACGGTAAATGCAAACAACAACATATAACTGCCAATCCACACAATATACCATATTAAACTCTGCAAACTTAATACTTAGAAACATCACTTAAATTATGAAGATATTAATAATAAATGAAGTATTACAACATATTAAGGCGGCAATACGGGAGATTAATTTAGACACGCAAATTACTATCACTGCTTGGGTGGATAAACGCGCTATGGGTATTATATTAGTAAAGTTATGCAGTCGCATGCCAAACATAAATAAAGTCTCCTAGGTAAATACAGGAAAGCACACTTACATTGTTTCATTGAATCACTATAATAAATGTCCATTTTTATGGAAACTTATGATTATTGTCCAGCCTCAGAACACTTCACGCACTTCTCTCTTCAGCCAGCGATCACAGGATGATGTTACCCAGTAATGAGAGCGCTTATCGACTATAACTTCTTAGCACTGCCGCCTCCAAATATGCTGAGCATATTTGTCCCTTTGTAGGCTTAATCAGTTTGTGGGGGCTGGGTCTTTGGCAAGATCATTGTTGTTTGAGAAAGCAGGAAGGGGAACCAAACAAGCAACAGACCGATTGTAGGTCTTATCATTGATTTGGATCTCAGCAGTTCTGATCTGGCCGTCTGATCCAGGTTTTCATAAGGTTTCCTGTCCTTTAAGGTTTTGGACTGTTGCCTCTACTAGCTCTTTCCAGGAACTGCAAGTATCCAGATCAGGGAGACTTGGGACAGTTATTTCTGTTGAGATGCCACAAAATATTCCCTTACGATGCTCTGCTTTGTCCTCAGGGGGTTGTATGACAGGAGTTATTGGCCATGCTGACTTAGGTTTGAGGAGGAATGATGGTCCTTGGCTCCATCTGTTGGTCACTGACAGGTCTTTGAGGGTTTTACCTTGGGTGAGGTCATCTGCTGGGTTCCTATCAGAATCCACGTACTGCCAGGTATACCCTGCAGTAAGGTCTTGAATCTCAGCGATCCTTGTTCCAACAAATACTTTATAGGGTACAATTTTTCCAGGAGAGTACAGTTGTTGAATCTGTCCACAGGACCACTCTGCTGATTGGCACCGTAAGCTCCGTCTTCAGAAGTTTAGCTAGCTGAGCACCACTCAGGGCTGCACACAGCTCCAATCGGGGGATGGTATGTCGCCGTTTAGGAGCAACTCTAGATCTGGCCATGATAAAGGCAAGCTGGACTTGACCTCTGACATTCTCTGTGCGCAGATATGAGACAGACCCATAAGCCTGCTCAGAGGCATCACAGAAGATGTGTATCTGCCTGGCAACCTTAGACTGGTCAGCGTCTAAAGATATGTAACAACAAGGAAGGGAAATGTTGACCAGGGTAGGGAGTTCTTTTTCCCAGTTGTTCCAGGATTTCAAGAGATCATCTGGTAGGTTGGGATCATCCCATTCCCTCTGCTTATCCCACAACCTTTGTACTAAAACGTTGGTGCGTGTGGTAAATGGGAGGATAAAACCAAGGGGGTCATACTGCATTGCCTCTTTAGGAGCTTGAAGCAGAGGCATGTCTTTCTTGCGAAGGAGTGGGACAGCATATCGATTGATTCCATCAACCAGTACTCTGGTGGTCTGAGTCCGCAGGAGGTTATAAGCTTCCTCTTCTTGTTTTGACCGCGTAACCACTCCCTCTGATCTAATGGGAAGAACATCAGCCTGCCAGAGTCTTTCAACATTAGGTTTAATGGTGATGTGCAGACACTGTTGGGGCTGCAGTTTATCTTCAAGGACTCGTGCTGGACCTTGCAACCCAGTCCAACCCAGACGTGTCTTAATGGCTGCAGGGCCCCCTGGTGGCCCAAGGCGGACTGGTTCTATAGGGGTTATTAAGTGAGGATGGTCTGCTCCGATCAACAGTAGTGGGTTGCCTTTATGGATGGGCTGAAGTGATAGACCTCTCAGGTGGCTGTATTTCTTTTGAAGGGCTGCAACAGGATAGGAATGTTCTGCTAGGTTCAAGGGTTCAACCGTAAAGGCTCTCTTAATAAGATAGCTCTTATTAGGTTGAGAGGGTGTTGAGATTGTGAAGGAAACTGCTGTACCATGGAGCTTTGTGATGTCCTGTCGTATGGTCCTCAAGGCTAAGTCCTCTGACTGTCCTGTGAGACCTAGTCGTTGAGCGGCAGGTGACAGGAGGATTGTGTGCTCAGAACCATCATTGAGCACGGCATATGTGTCTAAGCTCTTACCCTTGTGCTGCAGGAACACTCTAATGACCTTGAGAAGGACTTGACTGGACCCTTCAGGCTGATCCATGTACAGTGGAGTGCTGGTAGAGCTGACCAGGCAGGTACCTTCCTTCTGTGACCTATCATTCACATGATGGAGGATTTGTAAGTGCTTTCCATTGCACAAACGGCATGACTTCTTCAAAGTGCACTGCGCAGATCGATGGGAGCATCCACACCTCCAACATCTATTGTTCGTCTTTATTCATACACTCAATGAATGTTTGGCTAAACTACCATAAGGGCTTCTCTTACATCTGCATATTTCTTTGCTGCGAAACCGCTGTAAGGTCTATATCACAGCCATTTGCTTAGTTACATCAATATCTTTTAGCACTAATCAGTCATATTGTTTCTTTCCCAGGTTATGGATTGTCCATATTGTGGACTCCAATTGGATGGACATGGGAATCTTTTGTGGGGTTCCTGTGGTAGCAACATTCAATTTTTAACACCTTTTCTACAGAATGGTAAGCTCTGCTCTAAACATCAACCACAAAGACACCATGATAAACCCACACAAGTGTTTATTATGTACAAAAGAAAAAAACATCCTCCACTAATGGGAAGACTCAAACTATGCACATATACACATGACATATAATGTTTCATATTAAACTTATTCAGTAGTAAATGGTAGCACAATATAGAGCAATATCAAAAATATACAATTATCTATTTTGTTAAAAACTACATTTCAATAGCAGATGAAAAATTACATCAACAACATCAACATAGACCCACCAATAAGACCTAACTGTTAAAAGTGGTAAACATTAGTGCCAATCCTATACTAGTTGTTCTTTTTGCTTTTTACTACCTATTTGTTTTGTGAATAAATTGGGCAAATTAAGGGCCCGTTTCAGAAAGGTGGTTAAGTGAAAACTCTGAGTATGTTAACCCTGAACATACTCAGAGTTTGCAGCCAAATGTGTCAATGCAGCCAAATGTGTCAATTCCTGGGATATATACACTTATATGAATTACAGATTTTGCTTGGTTTATTATGAGGGTAAACAAGTACAGTATATACATTTTATAAAAGTATACAAGTGTAAACATTAGAAATATAAACACTCAAGCTAATACTATGCATAAACAAAAAACTCCCTCAGACTTTATTACCCAGAATGCCATTCATGTGGTTTTAGGAGGAGCTGCTGTGTGTTAGTTTAGAATCAGAAAGATCTTTACTGCCAAGTATGTTTACACATACAAGGAATTTGTTTTGATGACAGGAGCATCCAGTACACAGAAACAGCAACCATAACACAATATAAAAACACAATATAAAAAACAAAGATATAGAGTGAGACAAAGATATAGAGTGAAGACAAAGATATAGTATTGTGTATGGAAAGAATTATCTGCCTTTATAATTCCATGACACTCAGACTGAAAAATGATCTGCAGCCTACAGCACATCCAGACCCTAACAGACCCTTACCATACAGCACTTGCAAACTCCAGTCACCGCTGTAATGTTAATGTATAATTCAGACCACCAACAGCTTCACACTTCAATCAAAACATTTGACCTGGACATTGTAACTATGGAACTGCAAATATGTTCATGTTTAAATGCTCTATTTGTGATTACTTTCAGAATGTGTGGTCAGATATACATGCATTACCATTTCATCAAAACAGGAGTAACATTCTTATATGAATTAATAATAACTTTGAATAAATTTAAATTTGAGGTAGCAAACAAGACATAGTAATTCAAATCTAAATTTATTCTCATGTTAATCCAAACCTGAATGAACCTGTATGAATTCGCAACACAAAAGAAAAAAACGTAATGTAATGTAAAAATGTAAATTACTGAAAAATACTGACCTGCTCAGAGCTGATAGGTCATAAAGTAAAGGGAAACAAACACACCCCACAGCAGATAAAGAAAGTAAGCAAAAGAAAGAAAATTCAAAACGATAAATAAAACAGATAGTTTGCTTCATTGTTATGGTCTGCAGTGGGGGTGAATATGAGGTTGTTTTTTGCGTAGTAAGCAGAAGAATACTGGACAGAACGTCTCAGGTTATATGTATGTAACCCAGGTTCCCTGAAGGGAACGAGACGCTGCGTTGAAACGCTTTGGGAAGGCCTCCAGCTTTTATGCACTCTGAATCACGTGTAAAATCCATCGAATCGGGGGGGCGAGATGTCACAGATGGGGTGACGTCACGACCAGGAAGCTTAAAAGCACATGCGCTGAGCAAACCGGTAGCTTCAAAAAAGAATGAAGCGACCGCAGGCAAGGGTACCGGAAGTATTGCCGGAGACGCAGCGTCTCGTTCCCCTCAGGGAACCTGGGTTACATACGTAACCTGAGACGTTCCCCTGCCTCCTGTATGAAATTGCACAGTTAAGGCATGAGGACAGAGGAGCCTGGAGTGGCTCAGATATCGAGGCCATAGTGCCTCATGAAGGTTGAAGGGAGTAGAATCATCCCGCAGCGTCGCAGATGTCCTGAATTGGGACACCTGCATAAAAGGCATCAGTAATCCAGCATCAGTAATCCAGCGACTTAGGGTCTGTTTGGTAGCGGGGAAACCACGCTTATGAGGGCCAAAGCAGACAAACAATGTGCAACGTCTGAGCAACCAATGTTTTCTCCTTATTTTAAGCAAGAAACATTCTTAATTTAAGAACAATGCATTATCCTAATTTAAGAACACAAGCAATGTACAACAAACATCTTATCATTTATACATCACAAAGATTTGTGTTGTTCCATCACATCTCCCAGTTGATATTTCATAGGCACAAATGTGGTGGAGTTGTGTGTAACAATATAATATGGTGTGAAATCCACCAGGCTATCTGTCTCCAACAGGTAATTTGCTTGCGCCAACATTGGAACCTCAATTTTAAATGCCATGTAATCCCTTTCATAACTCACAGTATTTTGCTGTTGGAATTCAAAACAATAAAGCGATGAATTAATTACATTTTTCTAACAATTACAAATTCAGGTAAGTTGTTGGTACTTACAGCTGTAACAATCAGTGTTTTATTACACTGATTATTATGTATTATTATGTATTTGTTGCCATTAAGAACAATCCATTTAACTGATACAGCGAATAAGGTAGTGTTGTTTGGGGGTTATGTTATTTTCTGGAAACAAATTCTTCACATTATTTAAATGCTTTTCAATAAGAAGTTCCAGCCTGTCAATTGTCTGCAGGCAAATTACAGGAGCAAATAAAATATGAATGATCTCAATGAGCTCAAGAATGACATTGTGGTAATCAGTACCCTTAACTGTATCTATTATAAACGGTAGGATTTTCAGAAGAACAATCATCTGCCCTGATGACTATTTTAGCTTATTATCACTAGAAGCCAATGTGCTATAGGCTATTGGGGTTGGTTTATCTCTAACTCTTAGGGGAGAATAGGGGAATCCTTTGATGGCAGAATTAAGCCGATTCAAATTTAGTTGCCCTGTAAGAATCAAATGTTTGAGAACCAATTTAATTTCTAATGGAGCAATGCCCTCACGTATGATATGCATCATATCTTGTGGTGTTTGTTTGATTACATTAAAGCCAGGGAAATCTAAAACCTTGCTCTTTCTGTTGATTCTATAAGTAGTTTTTAACTGGTTTCTAAGATAATCTGTGCTGGCTTTTTCTATGTCGTCACACTGCCGAACATGTTTTTCCATTGACCTTTGCTCAAAGTAATCCTCATTAAAAAACATCTGCATATCTTCAAACACACATTCACAATGTCTACATTTGCTGTGAGCAAATCCAACACCCTCTTTAAATCCACACAACTCATATACAGCTAAAGTATCTCCACATATTGAGACTACTGCTTCAAAGACCTCTTGTTCTTGATTTCCGATGCATTTTCACACCATTATACAACAGAACCAGGTCCTTCTGCAAGCTATCCATTACAGCGTCAATTCCACAATCTGACAGCTCACTCTGCAACACAACAGCAAGTAGGCGGATTGCAGATAGTCTGGATCTGAACTTTGGATTTATATTTCCCAGAGTATAATAAAACATCAGCAACTTGTTCTTTGAAGCATAAGACCCAAGCGGGTTGGAAATATCAATCCCATCATAATACAGAATTATCTGCAAAGCAGAAGGCCGCAGTGAAAATAAAGTGTGTGACCTCATCAGTTCTCCATCTCTTATATCATACAAATACCTATTACTATTGTAAGTTGTAGGTTCATTTATCAGAGCAAAAATTTTTGGATGAGACAAAAATTGTTACAAACTTCTTATCAGAGAAACATAATGGAAAACTTTGGGTCCGGTTGTAAGAACTCTTCTTTTGTCTGCAATTGATGCTGCATATCCAACACATACTTCCTCTGGTTCAACATAATCAAAACATTTTCTGATCATTCTGGAGGTAAGTTGTAGAAACTGCAGCAAGTGGATCTTCAAACTGGTCAAACACTTCCATAGCTTTCATTTTAAGTTCTCCATGTTGTTGCAGTGTTGACTGAAGCTGGCTTTTCAAGCTGGTCAGTAAAAGGGCTTGATACTGCCGCATTGCTGCCAACAGTTCGTTTACACCATTCTGAAATACAGATAATAAATACACTCATTAGTGACAGTCAAATGAAAGGCTTCCTTAAAAGGCAATTCTGGTGTAAATTGATCCATAGCCCTGTTGTTCAAGCTCACTGTGTACTGTTTATACGAAAAAGAACGAGACAATTTGGCAGTGAGCTTGATCAACAGGGCTATGGATCAATTTACCCCGAAATTGCCCTTTAATGTTCTATCTTGCATTTTAAATTTGTAATGAGTCCAGCCAACATCAGGCTTAAAAAAAAAAGAGACCGGAAGTTTCTGATAATGTGTCAAAGGAAATGTTTTTAGCTTATACCATAGTGTAAGCATGACAGACAATGACAAGTCAGCCTTTATATAGACACAAACCTGTGAAAGGTGATGTTTTTCCCTTGCGGACATCTCTATAGCAGTAGCCTGTCTGGTCAGAGCAGCATGGGGTGACTCTCCTTATGGACATAATTTAATGAAAACATTATGGCCTAGAAAGCTACTTTCACTAATGTCTCCACATAGAGTAGGCCAGCTGACTAAACTTGTTTGCAAAAACAACAACAGCAAAAAAAAAACCAAAAAAACAAGGCTTACCTTGGAATGGCAAGATGTAGAAGAATCGTCAGTGGTGGGCAGGCCAACAGAATCGTCATGTGGACTACTAATTAAGTTGATAACTGAGGCACCTGTCTGTTCTGCATGACATCGTTTAACGTGGTAAAACAAATTGTAGACACAGTATTCTTTTCCAATCAATTCCACAAATTACACGAAATTCCGGACTGTGACTGTGGGTGACATTAATGTGACTCAATAAAGATTTGAGCGTTAGAGCCACAAACACACAACACACCGCCAAGCCATATTCACTGCGTAGAAAGGCATGAAGAATTTTTTTCTGTGAGCAAGCGGGAGAATAGATTAATCCAAACAAATGTTATATCAAATTAAATGTAATGGTTCAAGGTCGAATAGATGATACATTTATATATATATTTAAAATTAAAGTGCTAATACAATAAAGTTGAATTACTATCTAAGTTTAAGGTTATTAAACAAAAGCAAAGTCCACTGAAATGTATTTGGATTATCCACCCTCCCCCTTCTGGGAAGCCAATTTGGTACATTCCAACTGTTTGGCATTGCTCAAGCCACTTTTAACATACTTGGATCGTGTATTTGAAGAGAGAACTGTCTCTCCCAGTAAAGGAATTTATCGCCACAAAATTTATCTGACACAGAAGACCTTGATGATGTGACAATTGCCACCCTCAGATGTAATATTGTTTATTTTAAATGTCACTTTCATATGAAATTTAAGCTAACTCAATTGGCTAGTTGAGCAAGTTCATGCTAGGGCGCATATGTTTTACAAAACCTCGCGGCAAAAATTAGAAAGAAAGTGTGCCCATTTTAAGATAAGCTCCCAGATACGCCCTTTTCCTGTGACGTAACGGCAGGTAACCATTGGCGCTCAGCTGATGTTCTCATTGTGGGTTTATGCAGTCTAAGCGGTGTTAAGAGAAGAGAGAGTTTGTGGTGATCGTTGAGTTTAAGGATGCTCAAAAAAACAACAGTCGACAGCAAGATTGCTAAAGAAGATTTATTAAACGACACTACAATGTGATAGACATGGACACAACGTTAGCCACCATTAGCTAGCGCCAGGTCCCTCACCAAGACCAATTCTCCATCGATTCTCCTCACACCACATCTCTATAGCCGCTTCACACATATCTCTATTTGGCTAGCCCAGTGATAATGTTTGTGTTTGTCTGTGCTTTATATTCAACAGCAGCTAATATCAGTGAGGATATGCTGCATACTCTGTCCAGAGATGACATTAGGGATCTTTTTCCCAGTCCGGAACATTTGCTTCATCGTTTACGTGGAAGACCATGTAAGTAGCTAAGACTAGCACAAATTGACTAACAAATTATTGTGTACAATAAAGGTGATTATTGCAATATACACTCCAGCCAGTCATATATTAGCAAGCTAGAATGAGCTAATACCACTAACGAGGTCAGACTTACTGTTCTTTGCCACCAAATGTCTGCCAACTGCTCAATTCTACACCTGCAACTTGTTGAGTAGTAGTTAGCTGTGTAGATAAATAGATGAGGTGTATGACCTTTTAGTTAATTAAATGGCAGTTTATTTTTTAATAAAGAAATTGTATTCCTCTAAGACCAGCATTATTCTGTTTGTTCAGCTGCAGTGGTGTTTTCTAGATTGTAAATAATGTGATTAATAAGATTAATAAGTAGGGCTGGGCATATGGATAAAAAAATTATCACAATGTAATAGTTCATATTGATCGGTATCGATAATTATTAACTTTTTTTACCTTTTTTTTAAAAAGACAAGTAGGAAAGTTTAAATTTAACCACGTTTTTTTATTTATCCACATTATTAAGGCAAACAGCAAATTATATTAGTTTTAGCAGTCAAAAACAAAAAATGTAAACAAAAGTTTCTTCTTTGTCTTAAAATAGTAAGTGTTAAAGAAACTTAAATAAAATGTTGCACAATATGTGCAATGTAAAAGTGTAAACATAGAACAATCAAGGCAAATTTTGAGGTAGGTTAAAAATCTGTAACAGGTAATAACAATACAAACCTCTAAAACTGCAAACAACAAGATAAAATATAATTAAACCAGCCTCAGCTTTTAAGTACAGCAACCAATCATTAGTATTTACATATACATAGCTTCATTATATTTACATATTTACATATACATAGCTTCATAATTGTGAGCAAGGAAGACAAGTTGGTTCACTCTCTCTGGTTTTGCGCAATAAATTCCCCTGTGTGGTCTTCGGGAAAATATGCCGTTTCCAAGCATTTACTCTTCAGATTCCAATCACCGTCTAAATGCACACTTAAGCTAATGTACGGATCACATGTGCGACTCGTCCACATGTCTGCGGTTGTTGCAAAATAGGAGATGGTGGACAGCTCCTTCTCCACTGCTTGCCTACATTTTGAATACAGGTTTGGAATAGCGGCTTTAGAGTCTTTGTGAAATACTTGCGGCCTGGAACAACATAGCGGAGATAGTCTAAGAAGTCTTTTGAAGCCTGACTTCTCTACCACGCTGAATGGCAGCATTTCTTTGGCAATGTAGTATGCTATTGCATGGGTTATATCATTGTACCGCTTGGAGGATTTCTCATAAGGCATTGTTGCTGTGTACCTCTCCATCATGGACTGCTTGTGGGTTGTTTGTTGAGATGAGGTAGGTGGACGACATGCTGCATATTCCAAAGGGTGAAAGCGGTTAAGGTGATGAAATAAGTTGCTTGTGTTTCCATGCTTGTCCGGGAATTTTTTTTTTTAATGCTTACACACAACATTGTTCTGATGTTGGTCGGAAGAAACCAAAAAACTGCCACATTGGCGAGCTGACATGTCCTTTTCTCCTCACCGCCGGCAGGCACGGCACTCATCTTGCATGCGTTCTGATGTCACATGCGATGACCGTCAATACCAATACAGTCAATAAATATTGATACCAGTTTATCGCCTAGCCCTATTAATAAGTATCACAAGATGAGTTTATTCTGGTAGCACATAGACACCTAGGCTATTCATTGAGTGCTGAATATGTTAATGTTTGAATATCTTCCCTGATGTTCATTTTCTTTTATTTACAGGGGGATGAGGGCCTCTTTGCAATGGCTAGGCCATCAACGGCTCAATGTGATGTGACATCTCCTGGCAATGTTTTGAAATTCTCCATATGTAATGTAATCTTCACTGACAGTGAGCTGGAGCAGGCGAGATGTTTATATTTTAAAAAACAAAGACTTGGACAAGAACAAGAGGTCACTCTGTCCAAGGAGCTTTACTGTCGCCTCATCCGTAACACAATGACCAACGTGATTGCGATTGCTCAAGCATCTGAGAAGTCCCGCTATCCAACAAAACATGAAGTTGTCTCAATGGCTAAACGCTTAGTGCAGTATTACCCAATGATCAAGGACAAGTCAACAGATGTTGTGTGGTTATGTACAAATTTTTGTCATTATAGTTTTAGAGGCTGAAAATGGTAAATGCATTTCTTAGTCTAAATAAATATTTATATCTCTAGAGGAGGATGTGTTAAAGAGACTCAAGAAGAGACTCTCCAATGTGAGGAGCCCTATGAAATCCAAAGCTCCACCTGCCAAAAAACAATGTCAAGATGAGAATGCTGATGACAGTATTGGCTCTACTCAGAGTGATTGCGATTCCAACACTTCAACAGTCATCTTGAAAAGATCATCACCTAAGACGAGTACCCCGAAAACACTGAGGGACAACCAAGATGAATCATCCACAGGTATTTTACATTTGACATGCATGTCAAATTACTTAAAGTTGGTTTCAGGTAATATAGTTGTAGCGATAGGTTGTACATTCAGGCCCAGTTTGACCCTCTCAGTGGCTCCAGGGGACATTTTGAAATATCAGTCATTCGTAACCTGGTATGATTTTTGGACTCCTTGTGATAGGAGAAAAAAAATTGTCAGGCCACTGGATGTTGGATAATGTCATATGACTTAAAATATGTTAAGTAGCATTTCAGTTAACTAGGGTATTTAAAATAAACTACAATGGAAGTTAATGTATTCAAATGGTCTAATTCCTTTAATAAGTTTTACATTGTCATCTGTCTATCTATCTGTTGGTGAATAATAAATCAACCAGGATCAATCCAGTAATTTAGTGGTAGTGGTAAGTTGCGTGGCGCCATCTACAGTCCAATAATTTCATATCTTAATTGCAGATAAGTGAAGGATTATGAATTTAGCATTGTGTTTCCTCATGTCCTGAACGCATAATAATGAGAGTAAAAAATATATATGTAGGCAAATATATGTGTACATAGCCATAGCCATGCTTGGAAGGGGAGTTTAAATAACATCAAAACAAGGACAGAAATGACAGCATGAATCCCAGTACACTCAGGTTTCTGTCATCTTTTTTACTAACAAAGTCAGTGGGTTTCTATCCAAACAAATGTCCACGTGTGCCATGCTCCTTGCGGGATTCGAACCTGAAAATTAAAGGAAATGCTGTTCCAAGGCAAGCGCTTTATCCACTACGCCATCCCACCTCATAGTTGAGCTATCACCACATCTCATAATAAATTTTAAAAAACTTGAAAACAGGAATTTAAAATAACAACAAAGTTTGTTTATGGGATATATATCAGGCTACCAGCAAAAATATTGGCCTGCACAAGTGAAACTACGCAACAGGCAAGTTAGAGCAAACTTTGCCACAAAGGAGATCTGTGCTGGACAGGTTTGGGCTGCTTTTCTTGATCAGTGATTGGGCGCAAGTGCTTTAAATTCAGTGGCTGGGAGAAAGAAAGGGAGGAGTTAATTATCATACTAGGAAAACGTATACGGTTACTGTCATAACCTTGGTTCCCTGAGAGACGGTAACGAACATTGCGTCAGTCGCTGACGCTATGGGGAAACCTCGTTTCCTCACCTTTCCTGAAATCTTATTGAATAACGCCAGTTGCACAACTGGCCAATGTCACATCGATTATGACATTAGAATCCTCCGGGCCAAACTGCATACAGTCCGCACTCACAGAGAATGCATGTAAATCTCCAACTTGCTTGGCAGAAGCCAACGCCAGCAGCAGGGAGGTTTTAAGCGAAAGCTCCCTAAGGGCAATATAACCTATAGGTTCAAATGGAGGCTGAGAAAGCGCAGACAGTACAAATTTCAAGTCCCATGGTGGTACCGTTGGCGGGCGAGGGGGATTCAATCTCCTCGCCCCCCCCTTAGGAACTTAACGATCAGGTCGTGTTTTCCTAACGACTGCCCATCATCCAAGGAGCGAGAGGCGGCAACAGCGGCCACATAAACCTTTAACGTACAGGGCGCAGAACCGGCATCCAATCTGCATTAGACAAAGTTCAATACATCAGAAACCGGACAGCGCTCCAGTACCACATCATGTTCGCGGCACCACTTAACAAACACCTCCCACTTCAGGGAGTACAGACGCCTAGTGGAAGGTACACGGGCCTCCACGAGCGTGTCAAACACTCGCGTGTCCATGCCCATTAACGCCCTATCAGCAGCCAAGCATGCAGGCTCCACAACTCCGGGCTGGAGTGCCAGATTGTGCCGCTCGCTTGAGAAAGCAGGTCCCTCCGCAGGGGAATCTGCCAAGGCTGCCCGCCAACATCTCCATCAAGTCCGGAAACCACGGCTGATTCGGCCAGTTCTGCGCAATTAGTATTACCAATGCTCTCTCCTCCCTGATTTTGCACATCACCAGGGGCAAAATCTTTATCAGAGGAAACGCATACAGTCTTGTCTCCGGCCAGCGCGACGTCAGAGCATCTCCCCCCAACGGGGACTGCTCCAAGAGGGCAAAGAACAGCAGGCAGTGCACGTTCTCCTGCGTTGCAAAGAGATCGACCGCCGCTCTCCCGAACCTGTCCCATATCATTTGTACCGTCTTGGGATGAAGCCTCCACTCTCCGTGGGGAATACCGTCCCGCGAGAGCATGTCCGCCCCGCGGTTCAGACGGCCGGGAATATGCACAGCCTTGATCGAGAGAACATGTCTGGTTGCTGGTCGCCTGTCTGCACAATGTCCTGGAACGCACTCCGCCCTGGCGATTTATGTACGATACCACAGACATGTTGTCGGAGTGGACAAGAACATG
>JAZGTK010006024.1:0-21442 GCA_036877625.1 Ambastaia sidthimunki
TATATTATATTATATTATATTATATTATATTATATTATATTATATTATATTATATTATAAAACAATAATGATGTCTTTTTTTATTTATATTTTACACAGCTTACTGCGGAAGGATGTCTTTACAATCTTTGACTGCTGTAAACTGTGCTGGTCTTATTCAACCAGGCTGTTCTCTGCTTGAGCTGGAGGGTGATCTTTATCTCTTTGGTCAGAAGGGCTGGCCAAAACGTTCATGTCCAACTGGGGTTTTTGGTGTACGTATAAAACAGGGAGAACTTAAACTTCGTCCCATCACCTTCTCGAACAGTTCCTGTTATCTCCCTCCCCTTCGATGTCCAGCAATAGCTCATTTTAAACCTTTTAATGACAGCCCTGAATGTTACTTCATTCATGGTGGGCGAACACCCAACAACGAACTGTCTTCAAGCCTCTACATGTTGAGTGTGGACAGCAGGGGGTGCAATCGTAAGGTCACATTGCAATGTCAAGAGAAGGAGTTGATTGGAGAGACTCCTAGTGCTCGATACGGCCACACCATAAGTGTAATTCACAGCAGAGGGAAGACTGCCTGTGTTTTATTTGGTGGTAGATCTTATATGCCACCCACTGAGAGAACCTCAGAGAACTGGAACAGTGTGGTGGACTGTCCACCACAAGTCTTCCTTATTGACCTGGAGTTTGGTTGCTGCACTGCGCACACCCTTCCAGAGCTTACTGATGGTCAATCATTTCATGTGGCTCTGGCCAGAGAGGATTGTGTCTACTTCCTGGGCGGTCATGTTCTCAATTCTGATTGTCGACCACCTCGTCTGATACGCCTTCGTGTTGAGCTTCTCCTAGGAAGCCCTGTCCTGACCTGCAATGTTCTCCATGATGGTCTTGCCATCACCAGCGCTATAATCACTCCTATTGGCTGTCATGAGTTTATCATTATTGGTGGTTACCAGTCGGAGACCCAAAAGCGCATGGAATGTACCTATGTTGGCATTGATGATGTCGGAGTGCACATGGAGCCACGTGACCCACCACAATGGACCACTGAAATAAGTCACAGCCGTATTTGGTTTGGTGGAAGCTTGGGCAAAGGAAGTGCCTTCGTTGCAGTTCCTTCAGAGGGAAACCCAGCTCCACCAGAAGCTTACCATTTCTACCAGGTGAGCTTTCAGCAGGAAAGGGAGGGAGAGGAAACAACTCAGGGTTGCAGTCAAGAGTCCAATGATCTGGAGGACTCTGCGCCACTGGAGGACTCAGAGGAGCTCTACTTTGGCCGAGAACCTCATGAGCTGGAATACAGCAGCGATGGAGATGGTGACACCTATAACGAGGAAGATGAGGAGGATGAATCTCAGACAGGTTATTGGATCAAGTGTTGCCTCACCTGTCAAGTAGACCCCAACACCTGGGAGCCATACTACTCTACTGAGCTCACCCGACCTGCCATGATCTACTGCTCCAGGGGTGAGGGTGGACATTGGGTCCATGCCCAGTGCATGGAGCTCCCTGAAAGCCTTTTGTTACGCCTCTCACAAGGCAGCAGCAAGTACTTTTGCCTGGATCATGGAGGCCTGCCCAAACAGGAGATGACTCCACCACGCCAGATGTTGCCTTTGAAGAGAGTCCCATTGAAGATGACCAACCGCAAGACTCCGGTCTCACTGAAAATGACCCCAGCCAAGAAAAGCTTTCTCAGGAGACTTTTTGACTAAGATTTTGTTTATTGCCTGTTGAATCTCGTGATATCAAACAAATGTGTTTGTTTTAATTAAAGTTACAACAAATGATTTAAATAGCTTATTTTATAAATAGCTTATTTTAACTGTATTGTGTTTGTTTCTTAGTGCATTCTTCAGACTGAATGAAATTGTAAATTAAGTGATTGTGTTAACAAGTGAAGATTACATGTAACCAACTGACTACATCTCATAATCATCTTTTGATTTATTGCCTAACTAACTTTTTTACTAACTTTTGATTTATTGCCTTTTAAAATGTGACAACGACTTGTGGAGGGTGTTTGTCTGCTTCAATAAAATAAACTCATTAAAATAAAATTTTACCTTCATGTTTTTATGTTTGTAACATGTTTTTTCAAATATAAAACATTTTTAACTTTTCTACTGTCTCCAACCACATGCAATAGGACAAAAAAACTTGACACAATTTTTTTATGTGTTCTTTATTTAAAATATGACAAAGTAAAATTTCCAAAACAATTATATTCAATAATGGAGAAGCCACATGTTCAAGAATTGCAACAATAACTAATGTTCTCACACAAAGAAAGAAAAAATAACATTGGGTCAGGAACATCTTCAGAGCCTTTGTGCAAGTCTACAAAACATTATAATTTTCACAATTAGGAATGAACAGCACAAGGCAAAGTGTTTTATTTCCAATTAAACAAAGAAAGTATAAAAAAAACCTTGCAAACAAGATTTTACCCATAATATTTGCAGTCTGTAAAATTGAATATAATTAGGAGAGGAATTTTTGGGTTGAACAGAATTAGAATTTACTAGAAGTATTCAGAGTTAATAAAACAAATGCAAGCATTACAATGGTCAAACAATGAAAGAAATCAAGTAAAAATAATCAATGAAACTAATGAAAATAAATGTAATCACAAAGTAAAACGTGAATCACTGAAAAACTCTCAAAGACAATAAACCAAACACATCTAGTGCTAATAAACAAAATCATCACTAATAAATCGAGGTAAAAATGTATAAGGTGAATAATTCACACACACATAACCATAAAGAAAATCCTGACAATAGTCTGTAGGTGTTCAAATAGACATTTCCTCAGAAGTATTTGAATGTGTGTTTGTGTAAACAGTATGGTGCAAATGTTCTTTTGGTACCTGTAGAATAAAAGACTGAATTCTGAGGTAGATTATGAGACACAAATGTGCAAATACTGTAATATGTCTATTAGTAATTAAGGGTAATTTGTGGTCCAGTGGAATGCCTTCAGAATACTGTCATAGTAAAATTATTTATTTCTCTCTGTTTCCTGCAATGAAGATACTTTTCTAATTTCATTTTGTGTTTGGCTCGTGTGATTTATTAATACAACCAACATAAATGTGAGCTCCTTTAACACAATTCCAGTGACTTACAGTTGCCTCATATGTTTTCATAAATAACCCTTCTGTACGAATTCGTGAAAGTGTCACAACCTGGCAATACAATAAAATCCCTCATATTTCACAAGCGGTGTGAAATAAAACACAGAAAATTTGCCTGTGAAAGCTGGGGAGAAAAAAATAGCCCTGCCCATACAATTTTATCTCTGCCATAAAACAATTTTTCTCACTTTTATGTATGCGCTTCGAAAAAATAGTCAAGTGAATAACAAAACATTTACACCTGATATTGCATCTCCTCTCAAGAAATAAAGTCAATTACTTAAATTCATTAGCAAGTAAAAATATCATTTAAAGAAAGTCAATCAATCAAAGTAAAGTAAATGAACAACTTAAAAATCAGGAACATCAAGAGCCACGTCAACTTCCTCTGGGGTCTCCTCTGGGCTAAACGTGGCCTGCAAAGCTTTGGCTGAGTTCTTGTGGGCCTCCATGAACTTCTGTAGATATTTGGAGGTGTACAGCCAATGGTGTTTCAGCACATCTTCAAGTTCAAATGTTTTTGACTGCCTTGCATTCATTTTACGAAAACGTCGAAACAGTTTGTTCCCAGATTCGTTGCCTTCACTGGCCCATGCTCCAATAGACCCATCCCTCTCAACAATCTCAGGAACGTGGGCCAGAGTCTTGTGGAGGTAGTTGGTGATTTTTCCATCATACCGGTACTTAAATGTGGTGGAAAGGAGGTCCGCAAATTGTTGTGAGTTGTAGCTGTATTGACAAAGTTGATCAGGACAGTCTCGTGAAGGAAAGGTGGACCGCCACACCGGCTTCATCTGAAGGTAGAGCTCCACCAGCTTCCGCAACGCCTCGCGACGTTCCTCTGAAGGAACAAGCTCGCAGACCGCCTCCACAGCTTCACGCGTCATCAGCCGACGGGCGTAGTTTCCGTTCATTCTCATCACGGGCTTGAGCTTCAGTTTCTTTCTCAGCTGTTTGTCCAGGGCTGAACGCCAACGTCGACGCTCCTCTCGACACGGATTGCTTTTCCTGAATACCTCACCAATCTCATCCTGAAAGATTTTGTAGAATTCGGTTGCATTACCTATGTCACAGTGCAGGGCATCCAGAGTGGGCTGAGTCTCCATGAAAGGCTTGGCAGAAACACCTTTGACCCGATCGCGGAGTTCATCAGCAGATTCTGAAAAAGGATTTGTCCTCCAGATTTCGTAACGCTCTAGGTTTTCAGTGTGGCAGCGTGTGACGGAATGTAGCACCATGTTCTGGGAGGCTTCGGCTCGAGTTGAGTCACAAAGGGTGCACACATACATGGATCCTGAGGCTTCTAGACCTTCCATTTCTCGTACCATCTTCTCATCAAAGCCTGTGCCCCGGAAAAATAACCTGAAGGAGCGCAGCAAACCACCAACAGACAGGATTAGCCGACTTTCCAACATGGCTTTTCTCTCTGCCACTACAGGTCCCAAGATGGCTGTGAGGGTCTCGTGGTCTGACTCATCCACAAACATGAGGCACAAAGGCCTACAGGAGAGCTCCGAGTTTGGCTTCTGTTCCTGGAATATTGTGACAGCATCCTCCTCATCATCAGCACGGACAGAGATGGACATGATTGTGAAGGAAAACCTCACAGCTTTTTCAGGCACTGCTGGTCCAGATCCATGCTTTTCACTAACATCTCCCATACCATCACACGATTCTTTCACCACCACAGTAAAACCAGAGGTGCAAGTGCTGTCATCCAACCCCCTCTCTTTCAAACCCTCCATGATGTCCTCTTCCAAATCTTTTAATGCAGAAACTAGTGCCACGTCATACCGGAACCTTCTGGCAATGGTGTCTGCAGGGACATCATCCACCGAGGCCGTCCAACCAGAGAGCCCATCAATGATGCCAACATCCCAGGAGCTTGAGACATTCTTCAGAGCCGGCTGCCACTCAAACTGGTGGAAGCCTGGGAGAAGCTCTTTCTCAGCATTGCGGAGAGTGTGAAGAGGCTGGAATATCTGGCGCCCACTGGTAGCCTTGACGGTGCGGTACATCTTGTGGTACTGACTGCAGCTGAGAAAGGTATTGACCCTTATAGCCAAACACACTGCAGGGTGAAGCCCAAAACCTCTGCCTGGATGGAGAAACAGAAGGAACAACACTATGTGAGACAGAATCAGACACACAAATTTATAACAAAATTATAACAAAATAGAGAATAGAAAAAGTAAGGGGGCAGAGACATATTTACTTACTCAAAGATAATTGAGTTAAATTAAAAAAGGCTTTATAGGATTTTTGGCATTCTGACAATTATTTTAATTACAATTTTCTCAATTAGGCTCAATACTGTAATGTGAAAAAATATATGTCTTTAAACATCAGGCTAGTATTTGTTGTATTGCATTTGGTGTAGTCATTAAAAAAATGTATAATTGTAATTATACAACAATATAATTATTTAAACAATAATTTAAAATAATTGTAACAGAATTGTTTGACTGTTTTACAGTGGAAAAAAATACTGTATTATAGTGATCAGAATCATTATTGATAATAATAGGACTAACAAAAATTCCAAGATGTGTACAGTAAATGCTGAGGGGAAATGTTGAGGGGAAATGTGCTGAAATGTCAAAAATATTGTAGTTCTAATGGTTTTAAATAGAGCCACATTCTTTATGCAAAATATAAAATCTTGCTTTATGATTTTGGGATGAAATATTAATCTTGACAGCCTTCATAAGATTCCTCACCAAATGAATTGTAGCAATTTCCAGAATTCCGATTGTAATTGCTGCACGGAATATGTCCTAATTGTTCCAGATCAGTGAGATTATTAATGTTTAAGACAGATGAGAGGTGACTCAGCTGGGCTGGAGATACTGATCTATTGGCTGCTGATGAAAACAGACACCAGCTGGGCCCAGTTCCCCTGGGGCCTGAAGACAGTATCTGTATCATTTGCAGATACAAGGGCTACTGATGTTGTTTTCATCCTAACAGGGCCTTTACAAGAATTGTTATTGTGTATAAGAGTCTCACATGTGCACTCGCACATGTAGCTGTGTGGTGAATATTCTATTTAAATTGTGACAGTCAACCGTACGAGCAAATAATGAATTCATTTTTTGTTGTAGAAACATCTTGGACATGCTCAGTTCATTTCACGCATCTGTTTGGAAGTAATAAATGAAAACATAATAGTGGAAAATTACCTGTTAAAGCTAATGAAAAGTGAAAATATTTAGCTAAAGTCATGAATTGAAATAGTGACTATAGATATAGTGAGTTCATTCTAGTAAATAATAATAGTGAAAATAGTGCCCCATTGGGGTTTTAGACACCTTAGTAATATTTACAATGTCTAATAGTCACTTTCTGCCTTTGAGATTGTAGGTTAAAAAGTAATTGCAAACAAAGTCAGTGTGTGTGTGTGTGTGTGAATATGCTTTTTTTTTGCAAAGAAACTACTTGTGCTATTTTTCTTTAACACAAATGGAACAAATAAGAACACAGTGGCCCATAGGTTCAAACCACACCAAAGAACACGTTGCCATTATATCCTTTGCTATATAATGGCAAAGACATTTTTAAGTGTGACTTAACATGTCCAAATGCTTTTTGGGGCCACTGTGTTCTTATTCTTAGTGGCGCCCAGACTTAAGCGAGCCAGTTAATAATGTATTATCTGTTCTTTTGAGTTGAATTTGTGTGACTGTGACTGCTTTGACAGTCACATATTGAAGGTGAAATGTTTTTTGGCAGTACCTTGCATCATGGCTTCCAGCTCATCTGCCTGTTTGTGTTCATTGCCGGCTCTTAGTGCCAAAAGAAAAAGCGTCAAACAGACCGACTTCATATCTCCTCCTTCTTCTTTATCAGCGAAAGCCTTCACCTGGTTCTTCAGGTCCCTCAACCTGTGCTTCTGTGCTCGACGGGTCAGCGACAGCAGATGTTGCCGAGGACGTCCACCTTTGTTGACCGGCAGGTAGTTGTCTAAGTTCTGCTCCAAAGGTGTTTGTTCCTCTTGGGACTCTTTGTTGCGGTGGTGGTTGAGGCAGTGTTCTCTGAAGGAGTCCAATCGAACCCACTCACCACAGCCCTCGCTGGGACAGAGAAGTGGGAAAGAGCTAAGGGAGGTGAGGAAGAACTTTGCTGGTCTGGTCAGAATGGCTGGGTTCAGGTTCTGGTTACAGGTGGGACAGTTTGGGCCCACAGCTTGACTGTACCTCATGATGCAGACACGGCAGAACAGGTGTCGACATGGTGACTGAACAGGGTCACAAAGGAGGTGATCACACACTTGGCAGGTAAAGGCACATAAGAGGTCCACTGGGAGATCTTGGGGGACAAGCTTAGTGCTCAGATGGTCCCTCTGGCATTGCGTGATGTTCTTTACCCACTGTCCTCTATGAACTGATGGTTTGAACCATTCCTTCCCAGCTGATGCCCCAGGATTCTCCGGGGTGTGTCTCCACTCTCTTCTGGTCCCTGGAGATGTGGATGAGTCCCACCTGATTTTCTTTGAAAGGCTGTGCGAACCTTTTAGTGGCTTGACCCGCTTTCTTCCTATGCGTCTGAACGGGGTCTTCTTGGGAAAGCAGATGCTACAGTGGGAGGTGTGGGGTTTCCACTCTGAGATTCTGGTTCTAGTGAAGGTACAGAATCCTCCACCCCTCATTGCAGCAGTCCAGCATCTGTGACAAAACATAGAAGGATGGACCGTCTCCATGTCGGTTGTCACGTCCACCTTAAAGACCTTCAAGATGACCTCCGGCCAGGTCGCCAACTTGCAGCCCATTCTGCGCAAGGCACATCTGCTGGATTCCTCCAGATCTCCATGGACTTCATGAGCAGGACCTTTAGCTTTCTGTATACCCAATCCACACAGGCGACACAGGCTTCTGCAAAGGCCAAAAGTAAAAGCTAAGCAACTCTGCAGTCAATTTTCAGAAGACAAACAAGGACACGCTTTTAAACATACAGAACTCTAATCAACATTCAGATGATCAGACAATTCAATCTAATCATCTAATTCAATCTAAGCTCATATCTTACACCAGCATTTTTTAATTAATAGCTTGCAGCATTTTAAAACAAACCCGGAGACAGGTTGAATCAATATGCTTAGTCACAGTACAGTTAATGATCTTAGTAGTGAAGGAGAACTGAAAAACATCTTTCTAGGAGAAAGATGAGTTCTCTTTAATATCTCTTATAATACTTCTCATGAGAAAAGACACAAAAATCTCACATCTTTAGTACTAGTTTCAAAGGAGATTTTAACAATTTCACAAAGTGAGCTCGGATTTGACAAGTCTTCAATTAAAAGTCCATAATATTTTATTAAACTCAAACATTTCTCATCAGATGTATCAATTAATATCAAGTTTTTATTAATTTATACCTCCATCCACTTAATGTATTTCATCATGCATCTCATTTGTATCTATTTTTATTTCACACAAGCAATTCTTAGCTAAAAGAAAATTCTTAGACAGCAGTACGTAATTAAAAACACAATCATATACATTTTATCAGTACACAGGTTCCCTGGACATCAAACCCATGATGAATGTGCTGATAACATCATGCAGTACCAGCTGAGCTGCAGGAATACTGAAATCATATGAAAGAGGAACCTCTGAGCAATACAGACAGAGGTTGCCCTCGTCTCAAATGTTCATCCTAAAAAGTCTTTGGAAATATAAAGAAGTCAACTGAGACAATTGTTGATAGAATATAGACTTGTTATATAGATGCGAAATGTGAATAGGTTTTGATTTCAGATTTCTGTTCTTTGGCAAATCAGAGCACAGTTATTGACAACTCTAGAGGAGGCTGAGGTCTGGTTCTCATGTGAGAACTGAGGTCTGGTTCTCAGGAGAAAATCAGAGATGCAGGAGACTGTTTCTGTTCTTCATTTTATCTCATTGCTGTCTATGAGAACAGATTTGACTGTACTTTGGTATTATACTCACTTCAGAAGGTTCATATGGTTATCAATCTCCTGCAGCTTCAGGTCCACTCTCCCCCGAGCTCCCTCCACGTTCTCCTTGCTCTTCCCACCAAAACAAAGCTTCATCACACTGCCTGGGGAGCCCACCATCTCCATCTCCACCTCAGGCAGGTTTTCCTTCTCCACTGATGTTTCATTAGGAAGGGGGGCCTTCTCCATGGACCTGACCCGAAAGAGCTTAAACTTCCACTCTGAGAACTTGGGATGAGAGAGTTCGTCTGGCATTGAAGCTCTGGGAGCGTCCTCAGAACTCCACCTCCCTTTCTCCATGGCGTCAGCTTAGTCTCAGCTGCTTTCAAGAACAAGACAAGAAGCGAGAAGCAATGAGATTAATACTTTATGAATCGTGAGTTTACTATGAGATTAGTTCGACTGCCAAGGAATATTCTTAGGTGTAATAGAAAAGAGGCTTCAGACTGGCAAATCCAGATAAAAGAGCGCAAAGCAACATTATTTCCGAAGCTGCGACACAATCGGACAGATTTACTTAAGTCTAAAAGCGTTGTTTGTTAAAAGCGCTGCGAAATCCCAGCCCAAACGGGAGAGCTTTGGTCTGACCCAGAGTACAGCATTATACCGTAAGTGGCATTTAGCGCCCCTGTAAAATGCATGAGACAAGCATTCAGGAATCGATCCACAGCTGAAAACTTAATTTCTCTCCTCCCTAACGCTCCTGCTCGGGGACTCACCATGTCCTTTTTTCCAATCCCTCATCTTTAGTTTAATTTTTTCCATCTCTCCCTTCTCAGGTAACATGAGTTTGTTAAATGAACACCTCTAGGGCTGTCAATCAGTTATAATAGTCATTTTCTGTGCTGAAACAGGAGGTTTGAGTCCGTACAGGGGCTGGCTGGCATTTACCAGTGCGATAGAAAGAGACAGAGAGAGAGAGAGATGAAGAAATGTGAAGCAAGTCTTATGTTGCACTGCCATCGACTGAAGTCAGATGAAGGAAAATTGAAAAGGCAGCCATTTTCTATGTATCTGATGCTGTCCTTTACACAGGTGATTCAAACATGTTCCTCCCTGAGGCTACAAATATGCATAAACACGCAAATAATAACAACGAATCAATCAGAAGTCACATTGCTGGGACTAGCAGCAGATGTTAAACCCTTGCAGTCTGAAAAATAACTGTCTCGATGTGATGAAAACGCAAAACAGACCCTTTTCCCAATCAATAAATGAACAAGCGCTTACCAGAGCGCTCCCATGGCGAGTGCATACTGGCCTGTTCTCTCTGTATCTCACTGCACCCCGAGTCTCTCCAGCTATCATCTCTGAAGTGAACTATTGAGACACACAAACAGCTGAGAGCAGTCAGTCTGGCAGTCAGCTGGGTTGTCCTACCTTGTTGTTGAAGCTCAGCTGGCAACTTCTCCCCTGGGGTCTTTTCTGCATGGGGGCACAGGGGAAGCCTGGTGTGTTTTTTCTGCACGGCTGTCTGTCTTCCAGGCGTCTGACTGGATCTCAGTCGCTTGGTGCTCCAATAAAAGACTGTGTCTCTCCATGGGAAGACAGTCCTATTTATACCTCTCTGTGAGGCCTTTAACCGACACATTTTAGCACCTGAGAGGCAGGGAAAATTCTGTGAGGGGGGCTAACCACAAACACACACTCGTACATCAATGTGAGACAACACATGTCAGGTTTCCTCTACTGCTTTCTGTCAGGACCACATTATACAAATGAAAACCTAAAAGGGGTCAAACGTTCCTCAAAGTATTTTTTTTACATTTTACCCTTTGATATTGTACGCAAAATGTAAAAACAACAAAAAGCCATTTGTTGCTCTGTAAATATTGTGCAGTACAACTAAAAAGGACAAACAGTGCAATTAAAGTATATTTTTGTAAATTAAATTTGATTGTGTAAGACAATGTGGTGCTGATTTATGTTTAAGAAACCAGTAAATCTGAAATATGGCATTTGTACCAAATTACTGCTTGTGAACTCACCAGGTTTTTCACAGAAATGCCCATTGAAAAACCTTGTTAAAGAAACACACAGACACACAATACACAACATAAACCCAGAGTTCACAAGACACACATACTCTGTATTGTAAACCCTTGTCAATATAAGGCCCATAGTTATAAACTAGTGCTTTTCTCTGCACTCTGTGAAACACATCTCCAGCAGGTGGGCCCAACCAACATGATAACATCAGCCATCCCACCAAACAGGGACAATCTCAGAATGTTCTCTAAAAGTTCTTAAAGTTATGAAAAAATGTTATTGGATTAACATTAGAAGGATGTTTTTAATGTTATATATCATATATAGTATATGTATATTGGAACATTTAAAAAACTTTACAGAATTTAAAAAATGTTCTTATAATCAAGCAATAATGTTAACACAACATCTAAAAAACTGGACGTTTTGAACATTCTTACAACATTTAAAATGAAACATTATGGAAACATTCTTACAACCTAAAAATGTTCATTGGGATCAGAGCATGTCAGATCAGATAAATGCAAAGAGAACTTAACAACAAGCTATGTGGCCAAATTAAACTCTGAATTATAAGCTTGGAAGTGCACAACAAATATAGAGTAAAGTGACAGCATGTGACACTTTCAGCTTCACAATGTGGCTTTTTGGACAAATGAACCATTGATCAAGTTCTGTTGTTTGTATGGCTTTAATAAACATTAGCATTAAGTGGCCCCTCTTGCAGTCCCACTGAGAACAGCATGAATTACAGGGATTGATTTGTTGATTTGTAAATTGAGGGCATATTTGCCTAAGAATCGCTGTGCTTTAATTGGTCCTGTGCATTTATACAGACCTCTCCTGGCTGGACTTCTCAACACAGGGCAGGATCTGTCAGACTGTTCATTAAACACACAGTGAGTGCCAGCGGAATATTATCAGAGGACCACGACTTCTGAAAGCACAAATAACAACAGAAAAGTAAATACATGAATTGACTTGAAAACTACGTAAGTATACATGAAAAAAATAATTGAAATATGCAAATGAGTGGGGGGAGGAGGGAGAGAGAGAGAAAGAGAGAGACTGAGAGAAAAGGGAACGAATAACGTGCAACAATAGGAAGGAAAATTATTTTAATGTAAAAAGCAGTTTGCTCCTGGCCAAGTCACAATAGCCGAATCTATAAACTGATGAAAATTAAAAAGGTCACAGAAAATAGCAGTTTTTACAGTGTTCTTTTATTTTTCACAAAGACTCCTCAAGCGCCCCGAAAAACATAATGGATGAAATTTGATTGATCGATGTAGAAGTTACAAGTGTGAATTTCTAAAAAAAAAACAAAAAAAAACCAGAAACTTCAGTATTCACCTTAAAGAAAGTTACCTTTTAATAAAAAGTTAACTTCTATTGCACATAAGTAGTAGTGCATATAAACTACTTTAATTTGTGTTTTTTTCCTTTATGTAGCTCAGCAGGATCAATTTATACGACAATTATATGATTACATAATGTTTCTTAAATAATTGTTCTTCTAAAAGCAGCAGTTAGGCTAACCAGAACCCGCCATCTCCACAGAGCTCAAGAATGACAGAAATGCTCACAGCGTCTGAAACACAGACAGAAAGCGACAGGTCCGTTGCCATGGCGAGGCAAAAAGAGCTGCAGATGTCCATCTAACAAACAAGCTCTGACCCCTGGAGATCTGTGCTGGTCTCCGCCTGCTAAATGACTTGTTATTGATAAGCCCAACGGCAGTTTGATTTATGTGCAAAATGTCTTTAGTCGACAGACACCTGGCACTGAACTGGGTGTTATTCTCCATGATGGGAGAACGGTTGCTTTTGGGGTGGGTTTCACTGCTGTTATCATTATCTGAGGGGCCACCTGGTACGTGGGGACAAAGATGTTGGTGTCATCATGGAGGGCAAAGTCAAATTGCGTGCTGATCCGAGCCGATATTTGACTGAGAAGGTGGGTCACAGACACTCAACATCTCTTAAAGGTCACTAATAAGTGTTTAAAGAGCTTGTCATCTTCCTCTGACATTTGTGTGATGTTTTATGATGTCAACGAATGTTCTCATCATGATCGTGCCATTCGTTTCGTCTGCAGAACTCGGTATTACAATAGCTCACACATTTCCCACAATGCTGTGCAACTAACTAAAAGCAGGGACATTAATAACATATTTCAGTAGCCTGACAATAGCGCCACTGTTTTCAAATTAGCGTAGCTTTTCCTACTAACAAGCTACTTTTTTTTTAACAAGTTGCAGTGTAATGCTACATGTTTTTTCTGTTAAAAAAAACTCAGATTTAGTTGTAGCACAGAAACACACTTCACCAGTAGATAAACAGTGGATTTGTTGTTTGGAAAGCTACAGTTTTAACTTCCCCGAAGGTAATGTCATACAATTAGATGAACGATTAAAATATGCAAAATATATTTGTTATGTTTCTCCGAAGTGGGTGAAACCCTATTCCAGGGGGTTAAACAAATTTAGCTTTTCATTATTCTTCAAAGACTGATCTTTTTCTATGTTCCTCCCTCTCTCTTCTTCCTCAAAGTTTATTTTGTAAATTAATATTCCAAGCAGTGGCCCCAAGTGCGCAGCCATTTGTCAAAGTTAGCTGACAGCCTCTCTCTCTCCCTCTCTCTCTCTCCCTCTCTCTCTCTCTCATCACCTTCCCCTGAGCTTTGCCTAATAATCATTAATGCAATTATCAGGACACACACTATTTGTTACTGTCCTTCTCTCTCTCTTTCTCTCTCTCTCTCTCTCTGAGAATCTGTGTCTGGTCTAAGGGTCCTCTCTCGCCCAACATAGAAAACATTGACTATTTTTGCATTGTGACTTTTGTTGTCTTCAGGTTCTGCCGATTCTATCCCTCAAACGATCTTCTTTATTTTTTGCCACTCTACCCAAAATTTAATTAACTTCTAATATCGTGCCGGCCTGTGTATTGTACAGGCTTTTCTCATTATCCAATAATGCGGTATTAGACTCAATCTTTCCAGCAAAGAAACAGCGTTTGTGTTCCTCAGACAAACAGACAGTAAGACCTGCGCGTGTTTGCGCGTGTGTTAGGGAGGCGGGATCACCAGATGCATGCTATGTACTCAAGTAAACCGTTGGAGATGAACTGCGTCAACTGGAATCCAGGACAGTGGGGTGGAGGGAAAAAGGGGGAGAAAGCCGGGTGTCTTCAATCAAAATAACAATGCTCTTTAATTCTGCTTTAATTAAATCTGCGTTTTCCCCGAGTGAGGCGCGGGATCAGAGAGCCACGGGAGATGCTCAGCCCCGCAGAAGTTTCTCCTCCGACTGGGTTTCTGTTTAATCATCAGTTTCTCACTCTGTCAGGAAGCTTTTTATTCCGAACTGATGCTGATTTACGCAGCCGACCCTCTGCACAGAGAAATGTGTTTAAAAATATAAGAATATTAAAATGAAAACTTTCTGGCCTTCATCATTACAATAACACACTCTTTTTTTTTAGGTCTTTCAGCCTGTTGGCTGTTTGAAAAGCTCAGACTGCCAAACCTAAATCTAACCTCACCCAAACCTGCAGATATCATGTTCTCCTGCAAAACCTTTTTATTTTTACCGTTGATGACCATCTAAAATATTGTTTGACATGTCTGTCTGTCTGTCTATCATCATTGACTTTGCAGGTGTCTATGTGGGTTTATGTATGAGAGAAAAGAGCATCTCTCTCTCTCTCTCTCTATCACAACTCACCCTCAATTTTCCCCCGACTTAGACTCTGCGGCGAAGACAAACGGCATCCGCTTTCCGCAGTGAAGTCCCCTTATTATTTTCCTGTCCTTTAACTAAAAAGTCCATTATGAGAAATGGCAGGGGTGGCTGTGGCCTTTTCAGCACACCGCAGCCCTGAGGACAATAGAGTCCCTGACACAGCCGTTGATTCAGGGACGCCTTAAACAGTCTGATCTTTAAATCTATTCGCTCTGTAATTATAATGGAGGTAAGGGGTGAGGGGCCACCTGTCAGAGCGAGAACTGTGTCCAGAGCGCAGCGATATGGTCAGACGGGTCCGGCATCACGGCCGGCTAACATCTGTCAAAATCTATTGGTTTGTTTACCGCCGGAGACGGCCGCTGGGAAAGCATATGGCGGCCACTGATGGCTACAGTGTGGCAGTCGATCAGACAGGGAGATGCGGAGCAGATGTTGGGCGAAGGACTCTGGACCGTGGCTCTCTGCGTCACCCTGGGGGAAAATGTTATTGCTCATATGTTGCTCTTTTATAGCTCGTGAGACTTAATGGAGTTTTCAGTTACGGTTTAAGTGTCAGTTTATATAACTATTACAAGTATTATATGCTGTGAATTAACAGACTAATAGTTCATGTCTATTTAAATATACGAAAATGTCATGAAAATTTAAAATATGTAGTTGTATGTTTTATATAATGTTTAAGCCAATGGTTAACAACACTGGTTTCAGATGTTTCTCATACATTTCTTTTGAATAAACAAGTGGCACAATAGCCAGTACTGTGGCCTCACAGAAAGAAGGTTCCCGGTTTGAGTTCTGGATTAGCCGGAAGACCTTTTTGTGTGGGGTTTCCATGCTCTCCCTGTGTCCACATTGGTTTTCTCTTGGATCTCCAGTATTTCCTACAGTTCAAATTGAAAGACAGACAAACTGGTTTAGTGAATAGATGGAAAAAATACATTTCTGTATTGCACATTATAATATATTGTAATGAGAATATAAAGCTTTAACATGTAAAAAAAAATGTTGAAATTTGATTGTGGACTTTTTAGAAAACTTGGAAAATCTGAGGTCAGTCTGAGACATTGTTGAGATCTCATCTGAAACTCCAAGAGAATCACTTTATTGATTATTGGGGCCTTTCCTGAAAAAAATCTAAATAGCAGGACACTCAAAACAAACAAACAAAACCTTTTACTTATTAGCCCTCCATTTCTCATCACTGCAGTCTGGGAGAAACAATTGAGATATTGGACAAATGGTTTTTCTAAATGCTGATCTGGGAACAGCGTTGGCCGTTTCTCGAATGACAGTTCAAGCTTTGAACTTGGAAAATTGATGCAGGTTGACGTGATGCCACAACACTGACCCTGGTTCAGTGTTTGGACTGAAGGCATTCAGGGGCGACACTTGCTGTGTGTTTGACAGACTGATTGCCTAAAATTGAACTGATCTGTGGCCGTGGAAGAATGGCAACCACACACGGCAAAATGGGCCACTTATTGTGATGATAAAAGAAAATACTCTTCCCCTCTCCGTGTTCATCTGTGCGTTCTGTCCTTTCCTCTCTTGGCACCCTGGGGAGTGCATCACTCTAATACAAATGGCTTTTCATTCTCTTCCACTAAGCGATCTGTGGATGGATGAGGGGTGGAAGAGGAAAGTGCGAGCTGTTTATTTCGTTAGATGCAGAGATGTGGCCGGAATAGATTTGATTTGCGGTAAGCAGCTTCCGAGATCAGGCCAAAGTGACACAGCAGACACAACGCTGGACAACGTTCAACAGCGTGTGTGTGTGTGTGTGTGTGCATGGCTGTATGCGTGCGCTGGCCATGTTGCAAGCACTCTGAAAGTCAAGTTACCATTTAATCTCTGGCTCACCTTACACTACTACAAATCAAATCCTTTTATCCACTATCACGGCCCCCAGAGACAAAATCGAGAGAGAAGCAGAGAGAGAGAGAGAGAGAGAGCGACAGGTTCTCTAGACTACTCCAGCCTGTCTGTCTGATTAGCATTGCCTGTTTGATAAATCCTGTTTGTCTTCAGAGCTGTCAGTCAAAGCAAGTCTGCAAAATACTGTTTGGAATGTTTAAAAACATCAAACTTTGCAGTCAAACAGATGCAAGTTTGTGTATACACCTGCAAGACAAGCGACACGTCGCACAGAGCAATAAACACGCAGCCGAGCTGATTACCAGCAACACACGTTTCAAAAGCACGCCCACGCGGGCGAGCACTGATCTTCTGCAGACGTGCTTCGGAACGCCCACTTGCTGTCGCCAGGCTGTCCATCACAATTAGTGCCAGACAATTTTGAAGTGCGCAAACTAAGAAAAGAAACACGTGAAACAGCTGGCAGAGTAGTGGAGGTTGTATCCTGTAGCACAGTTTTACACGACTGTGCATGTATCCTTCGGTTTTATAGAAACGCACTTACACACGCTTGGGGATGAGATTTTGCAGATCAAACAATCTTTTATCACACCCACCACTACAGTCACACAGAAAACACACAATGCTTTCTGGAATCACATAGGGCTTTAAACATATACTATGAAATTCGTTTAACGCAAACACCTCTAGCTACACAAGTGCAGTTTCACGCATAATACACTGTAGTAGCTTCCATAATGCACGTTGCATTCTACATGTGGCCACAAGGGGCACTATAACAATCATTAGCTCAAATGGTCTTCTTCTGTGGTCAATGTTTTTTTTTTTAGGCCCACTGCTGTCATGGTCGAGCAATAGTTTGAAGAGAATTTTGCTGAGCAAGACAGTTCAACGTAACTGTATGAATAACAGGGCTGCATTCTTAATTCACTGGGCAAGCATTCATGTCTATATTTTTGCCTATATAAAAAAGATCTTATAAAAATGTTTTTTTTTGTATTTGTTGGATTTGAGTGTAAAACACAAAATCAGCAAAGGTAGCAACAACTGGGCCCCAATCTTAGAAATGTTTATGGTTTGTTTTATGAAAGATGTTTATGAAAAATAGACCCCAATCTTTAAGAAGAAATGTTTACGATTTTGTTTACGAGACAATTGCAAAATGTTTACGAACAGACTGAACTTCAGGCAGTGGTAAAATATCAGATATAGGAGCCAGATCTGTTCATATCTTTCTCTTTCCCGAGACCATGTGATGACCAAAAGTCCAAAACTTCTCAATTTATTGTCAAAGTTACATATTTTAAAGCTTTTCTGCTGTGTAAGGATGCTAC
This sequence comes from Ambastaia sidthimunki, assembly GCA_036877625.1. Classification (NCBI taxonomy): domain Eukaryota; kingdom Metazoa; phylum Chordata; class Actinopteri; order Cypriniformes; family Botiidae; genus Ambastaia; species Ambastaia sidthimunki. Next base: position 18,033 of record JAZGTK010006024.1, read on the forward strand.
ATTCCAATCAAAAAGCCCATAAATGTAAATATGGCCGCTGAAAATACGTACCAGGAAACTGGTTTAGATCCTTTCGATACAAGCAGTTGTTAGCGAACTCATTTGTACACAAACACTTCATCAGCATCTTTGAAGCAGAAACATCTGATACCTGGAAACTCCATCACAAACCTGGAGAAATAAAAAAAGACACCTTATTGGATAGCGCTGAAGTATTAATGTTCAGCATGTAACTTGTCTCGCACTGCTTGTGCTACAGATGTGAAAGATACATTGAATCATGAAGCTTGATAAGGAAAGTGCTATTGCATTTTCCACCTGGCGGATGATGAAAACAGGTGAAAAAAATAACAGGACCCAGATGGGCCTGTTAGCAACACCCTAGCAACCACATAACTGCATAGCTACATTCTGGCAAGCATCTACAACTCTTTAACATCAGTTTTAAATGGCAAGACACCACACACAGTGTGTTTTTTGCATTTGTAAACATGTTTGTTGGGTTAAAGATTGTAAAAGCAGCGTCCATGGAATTGAACTAGTTTAATGTTAACCATTAAACTAACCCCTGTACAACACGAACAGGGACACCTCTGCCATCCCCCTTTAACATCACATAACAGATGATACAGGTGACAGATCTGGGCTTTGTTGGTGGATTAGTTCCAGCTCAATCCCAAAGCACTTCTCATGGTTCCCCTCCCCTTACAGATAATAAAACTCTGGTGTGCTAAAAAGAAAGAGTTTGATCAATACCAGCTGCTAGTGATGCTGGATGATCAGTCAGACATATTGCATAATACTAGCCATAAAAATGACCAATACAGGGGCCAGTCTCACAAGCACAGATTGATCTCCACTCTAAAGCTAGATGAGATTAACCATTAGCAGGGACAGCATTTGAAAAACTAGTCTAAATTCTTCCTCTGTCACACATAATCTGTTCTGAGAGAAACAGAGAGGAAGTCAAATAAGATTTTTCTCGAGTTATAAGTGTGAATTGTGCTCGGATTAAAGACCATAGTGGGGGAACGAGGGCCCACTGGAGAGACGGGTAAAGAAAAAAAATGATTCAAATTTGAGGTGTCACCTGATAGTTTTAAACTCTTTTTTTTTTACACTCATCACCTTCGACATCTCAGGTTCACTCCATTTTTCTATCCGTTTCTGCTCTGTTTATGTGGCTACAGCTGCAAAAAGTCTGAACTGTAAAAAAAAAAAAAAGTCCAATTACACCAAGCTGAGAACATTTTATAAAAAGCCACAGCACATTAATCTATATTATATATTAGAGTCCACAATCCTGAATACTGTCTGGTTTTTAGACGCCATTTTATCAGACACTGTTCACACGCCTGAACAGAAGCCGTCCACACATGTAGCCACACGTTTTTTTTTCTCGATCACTAACACACACACACACACACACACAAGCAAACAACCTCCCAGCATGAAACAACCCTCCCTGATTTCATTATTTGTCAAATAGGAAGAAATGATACGGGGAATTGTTGAACCCTTTTCCGCAAGACGTGTTACAACACTGCCACCAAATGGCAAAATAGCTGCACTTTGCGTTTCAATCAGAGTGAAACACACACAAACACACACACATATGCACACAGAAAGCTCTGAAAATCTGATTAAGGTCGGTTCGCCTTGGCAGCCCGTGTCTTTATTTATTTATCTCAGTAAACACACGCTCACTTTATTCTGGGAATGTGAAGCGTGGCATAATTAGCAGAACATGGCTCCCTAATTGGGCTTTAATTGATATGAAGAGTGTCGCTAGGGCCGGGGTCTGAGCTGAGAGAGTGGGCGTGTCCTCGCTGTCAATCAATCTCATTGGCACGGCTAATGGAGAGTGGCCACCCCATACAAATAATGACTGTGGCAGGTTTGGGTTCACAGACATAATCAAAGGTAAGTCTGTGGACCTATATTTAGTGCACTGGAAAGATCATAATGAGACTATGAATATACTGAATGAGGATCCATTTCAACATGACATATCAGTCTCGCCTCTGCAATGACTCAGAGCTTAATTTTGCTTAAAGAGAATTTTCCATGGTAACCATAGTTTCTGTCAAAGCACAATGTACTAGTGGCTGTTACAGTATACTGTCAAACCACAATAAATAATTACAGGATCTCCTTAGAATATAAATACCTTTTTTAAATTTTTGATGACAGTGGCTAATAGCAAATTCTGTTTAAAGCAAGACAGTTCAAAGGGGTCAAGGTTTGCCTGGCCCCATTTGCCCCTAATGGTAGCTGCTGTAACTACACCATATTGTTGTAAAAATCAATTTTGTTCATTGTTACTCTGACAATTTTTTTTTTTTTTTGCATGGAATATATTGCTAATATTTTATCACGGCATTGTAAATGCCTTACCAGTGCTCAGAAGGGTTTTTTTTTTAGGTATTAAAAGGATTGTTCACCCAAATATGAAAATTTGCTGTTTACTCACACAGGCCATCCAATGTGTAGGTAACATTTTTTTCTTATCTTTAGCTGAAAAAAATAATATCTTTAGCTGAAATCATTTTCCTTTCTCATTCGTAAAATGCAAGCCTTGCTCTTGACTTTAAATTGCTAGCAAAAGCAAAAATAATTTTTTACAAAAAAAACTGAAATTTTAAATTAAACTAAACATATGCATAAGGACTTGTGACAACAATGTGTCATACCACTGTTTGAAGTATTTAATATCACATCTGTTATGTTTTTTTTTAAATAGTGGGAAATATAGTATTTAAGTATCATTCATTTTAAACAAGTTTTTTGTCCTGCCTGAAGGAGGCGCTGCTAGACAGACTAAGCATATCTCTCTTCTAGGAAAGAAAATCAGCCCCATAGAGAACAAACAAGCGTAAATAAAACTAAAAGGTTAGCACAAAAAGGGCCCACCTGCATGTCAGCATTGTGTGGACGGCGCTGATCCTCTGAGAGCTGTGTGCTGCTGAAAAATTTCTCAAATGATCATATAAGTGGGCCGCTTACGTCCTGAAAACACACACACACACTTCTCTCAGGCAGAGTGGCTTTCATACTCCCTTCGGGGTAGACGACAATGTCAACTGATGTTCTCTCAGGCTCCCCGCTGTCACAACCTTCAAGGACACTCAAGTTCCGATCTGAGGACCAATTAGGAGCTTTCCTGATAGTAAATGAAAAAAACAGTTCTCTGTGGGTTTAATAACAAACTCATTAGGCACTGCTAAAAGGGTGGAACTGCCTTTTAATTAGAACCGCACCTGATTAATGCACAATTAACAAAGACAGTTCATTCATCTCGACCTGGGAGGGATCCAAACATAAACACTATGGGTTCAGAAATCTCTCCTTCTCTGTTTGTCTCCACAGTAACGAGGAACAAAAAGAGGAAGGGCAAGACCTTCGTTTAC